>CALSCQ010000816.1:0-18292 GCA_943704525.1 Pigoraptor vietnamica
CCCCCCCCCCCCCCCCCCCCCCCAAAGGCGCACCTTTTCGTACGGCGAGCGCAGGCACCAGTAGAGTGCGAACCCCGTCAGGCACGCGAGACACCCCTCCACATAGCCGCAGCAGCCCACGTGTTCGATCGCGTCAAAGATCTCGTTGAGCGCCTGCACGGTGCGCTGGACAGACGCGGACGAGAGGGACGTGCCCATGACCAGCTGCGTCTGCGGAGAGTCGTCAAAGCGCACCGCCATGCCGTGCGTGTAGTCGCGCTGAATGAGAATCTTGCGCCGGGTGCCCTGCGGCGCCTGCTCCAAAGCGCAGATGCCGGTGAGTCGAGCAATCGGCGTCAGGCACTGGAGGAGTGAGGGGCATTGGCTCGCAGTAGGTGCGAGTGAAGTGGACGGCGATTGTGCGCGGATGTGTTTGAGAGAGCATGTGTTTGCGAGAGCATGTGAGGGCGGATGCGCAGGCAATATTAGGTGGCGTTGAGTAAGCAAGAAGGCGCAGTCCTGTCGAACTCGGGTAGCGACACTGCCAGCGCACATGACCCTGCGCGTTACTCACAGACATCCTTACCCACGAAAACATCACCACACCCACACACACCTGCGACACGACCACCGCCGCGACTGGCGCAGAGGGTCCCGGAGCAAGCGCGGCAAACTGGTTCGAGTCTGTCGCCGGCAGTGTCCCGTTGAGGGATGCCCCCGCACCAGTGCCGCGAGGGGTGACGGAAGAGGGTTCGTGCTGCCCGAGGGAAGGCGACGCGGAGAGTGACTGCATGTGCGCGATTAAGAGCGCCCCGCAGTGCTCGCAGTGGTGTGCCGACGGGGCATTGTCGCGAGAACACACCGCGCACACCTGGAAGTTGCGAGTGAGGGCCCGTGAGGAACATGCCACCATTGACCATAACAAGCGTCGTCCCATGCACATTGGTGACAGGGACTCGTACGTTACACACAGAGAGACACACGCGCACACGGACGCACACACACACAAGACGTACGATCAACACTGCCCGCACAAACGCGCAAGTGCAGACGACCACGCACACGGAGCCACACATGAACGCAACCACTGACAACGCAGAACACGCACCCGCGGGGCATCCTCTGTGTCCATTTTCCCGCGCTTTTGCGCGCACGCTCAGCTCGTGGACTCTATTCTGTTTTTTGCTTTCGCGTGTGCGCCAGAGCCTTCGGCTTCAGTGAAAAATGGGTCCCGGCCTCGGGCTCAATGTGATGACGCTTATGTGACGTCTGATGGACCAAACCCCCCCCCCCCAAAAAAAAAACTGAACAATAATCCGGTCATTGCTCACACTTCGCCACCGTGTATGTGTGTATGTATGTGTGTGTGTGTGTGTGTGTGTGTGCTCAGTGTGTGTGTGTGTGTGTGTGCTCAGTGTGAGTGTGTGTGTGTGTGTGTGTGTGTGTGTGTGTGTGTGTGTGTGTGTGCTCAGTGTGTGTGTGTGTGTGTGTGTGTGTGTGTGTGCTCAGTGTGTGTGTGTGTGTGTGTGTGTGTGTGCCTGTGTGCGTCTGTCATACTGCACGTGCCATCTGAATCTCGCTAACGGCAAATTGAGCTTTTGTGTGTCCCTTGTTCGCGTCGATGCTCGTCGGTATCGATAGATGGGGAACGACACCTTTTGGGTTCGACAGAATGCCGGACGCCATCTATGCACGAATACGGCGGGAGTGTCGAGCTTTGAGGGACGCTGGCGATGGGTGTTTTGTGTTGTCTTACGCGTCATTCCAAGTGCTCTTGTCTTGTGTGTGCGTGCGTGTGTGTGTGTGTGTGTCTGTGTGCGTGTATGTGTGTGTGTGTGTGTGTGTGTTTGTGTGTGTGTGGGTGTGTGTGTATGACATTTTGAGTGCGTGCGTGTGTGTGTGTGTGTGTGTGTTGGTATGACGGTGTGTGTCTGTGTATTGTTTGTGTGTATGTGACCGGCTGTGTATTTTGCGTGTGCCGGGGTGTGTGTGTGTGTGTGTGTGCGTGACTGTGTGTATATATGTGTTTGTGTGGTGTGTGTGTGTTTGTGTGTACGTGTGTGTGTGCATGTGTGTGTGTGTGTGTGTGTGTTGTTCGTGCACAATGTACTTTTTAGGCTACATTTTCCCGCGATATGGTCATATTAACTATTGGCTTGCAGAACTGTCGAATATGAGATGGCACCGAGTACGGGGTGCGAGACCGCAGTCCTTACGATAGTGCTTTTGAGGCTCTTGGGTCTGGTGAAGACGCCAGCCCTGTCGTCGCCGTCAGGGCGCGTAAATTCACAGTGCTGAACACTGGCCGTGAGTTGGCCACTCGCGCTTTTTATTTTCTGTGTTTGTGGCCACTCTGACTCTGAGCAAGTCATTGAGCTCGAGCTTGCAATGATGTTCAGTTCATAATTATGCGGCCGTGCATACTCTGCCTTACAAGATGTTCGGCTCCGTCGCTAAATAACACGGGGGCTAAGGAACCCCCCATAAATTAGGTGAATGAATAAATTTTTTAGTCGGTGCTGTCATGCACAAATTAATTATTTGAATGGTACTCACTCACTCATGTTCTGGCACGAATAACAGGTTGCTCTGGCCGATATCTGTCGGTCGTCATACGGAATGTGCAGGTGCCCGCCGCCGTTGGAGGGCACACACTTTCCGTCGACTGACAACGCGGAACTCAGTTTTTTATTTTTTTTATCTTACAATGCAGTCAGTGGTCGCATGAGCCATTCAGAGGGCTGCACTCTCACGCGCCGCCGGCTCGAGGTCCATTTGCCGATTTCCAAAGTCGCACAGTACGGGTCACATTTCGCGAGCACACTGCAGCAGACTTCTGACCATTCATCATCTTCTCCTTTGTGGGCTCTGTAAGTCCAGTTCATCGAATAGAGACAGGCAATGTGGCGGCCGCCGCGCGCATCAGCCCTTGGCGTCGCGTGAACCGGTACAATTCAGTTTTATGAAATTTAGGGAATAACTATTCACAAGGTCAGGATGAGGAACAGACAAACGCCGCAAACGCAAACGCTAGTGAGCGCGACAGAAGCCCGCTGAGAGGCCGACAGTGACGACTGAAACACGTCACATGCGCGCGCGTGCCGCACACTGTGCCTGTCGCTGACTGGGCGCGCTGCGCTGAGTGTCGCGCGGAGGCAGTCAGAGGTTCGCCTCAATGTCCTTCTCAATCGAGTCGGGCTTTGTTGTGGGTGCGTAGCGCGCGAGGGGCTGGCCATCGCGGCCCACAAGGAACTGCGCGGCGAAAAAAGTGGGAAACAATCGTCGTGAGGATCGGACTGCGTGGTTGTATGCAATACCACGTGACGAAAAGCAATTGGATGCATTGAGCAGACACAGACACAAAAGTGCGCACCACAGCCACTGCGCGATATTTAATCCACAAAACACGACACAACACTCAATACGATGGCCGCTTCACAGGGCCATGACAGCACACGACAGTGAGACGCTGGCGCACACAAGCACGCACGCACAGAGGAGCAGCTGAAAAGTCCACGCACGCAACACACGCCGATACGCGCGCACAGAGGACACAAACACACAAATGCCCGACAACAAGCGCAGTTCGGCGTACCTTGGTGAAATTCCACTTGATGCCGTCGCCAAACCAACCGCCGCCGTTCTTGTGGTTCTTCAGAAAGTGGAACACGGGGTGCTCACCCGAGCCATTCACATCGACCTGTGCCCAGACGCCCAGTCAGCACGACGCGCAGGCGAACAAGCACACTAGTCAACAGCACCGCTCTGTAATGGCATCGAATCTCTTCTCTCAGATTAGGTACGCACCGGACATCCAACACATAGCACATAGCTTTGCACAGTTTCTTCTCTTGCGCACGTACCTTCGAGAGGACGGGGAAGGAGACCTTGAAGCGCTCGCAGACAAAGTGCTGGATGGCGTCGTCGTCGCCTGGCTCCTGCCCACCGAACTGGTTGCAGGGGAACCCAATGACGACGAAACCGCGGTCCTTGTACTTCTGGAAGAGGCCCTCGAGCCCAGTGTACTGCGCGGGACGGTGCGAGGGTGGTGAGGTCGGAGGTAGAGAAAGCAATGTGGCACCATCACTCACATATAACGAAAGTTCATGCGAGTGTACTGCGCGAAGAAAGGCCCGTGGCACTATTACTCATCACACAGCGACAATAGTGACAACAGTGACATCAAGCTGCGCGAGACGTGGCACTATCACACATACATATAATGAAAGATGATCGCAAGCGAGCACAAGCGCCGCTTTGGCCCCATTCGGCGCACCTGCGGAGTGAACCCGCACTGCGACGCCGTGTTGACGACGAGCACGAGCTTCCCCTTGTGCTGCGACAGCGCGTAGTCGTTGCCCTTGGCGTCCTTCACTACAAAGTCAAACAGGCTCTGCGCCATTCTTCTCGCGGCTGCCACGGCGGAGGGGCGGCACATGCGTTGGAATAGGAGTGTATGTTGCAGCGATCGTTACGCGTCCGCTTGTCTTATAAGTGCTCGTACAAGAGGCTGCGTGTGTGTGTGTGTGTGTGTGTGTGCTGTGTGTGGGTGTGCGTGCGTGTGTTGCGTGACGTGAGGTGGTCAAGTCGCCCGTTGTTTTGATTGGGCTGTGGTGCGGAACAAAATGCATCACGTGCGTATATGAAGATAAGGTGGGAGTTACAAGGGACATCAAATTAATGAAGTAAAACTCCCACCCTGCGTTATACGCATTGTGTCATCCATCACGTGATCTGGAGTAACGAGTAACCAGGGCAACCCACTTTGTCCATTGGACAGCGTGCCATCACTCGCATACCTCCCGCAAGCCGTGCGTGCTGTGCGTGTGTGAGTCATCGCTGTCAAAAGCGCCCGTTGTTCGCATCCAACGGCGCCCGTGCAATAACGATAGGCTTCTGAAGTCGCTTGTCGGTGACGCCGGCGTGCGTGCGTTCGCAAGCATGGCGGGCATCTTTGAGCACGGGTGCGAGCCGGCCACTTCGCGCCTTGCGTCATACGAGATTGAGTTCCACACAACCGCCGATTCGCAGCAGGCGGGATGCACCGTCCCGACGCTGTGCGTGGCGCTTGTCAGGCGCGACGGGACGAAGACGGAGCGGCAGCCGATTAACAACGAGTACCAGTATGGCGCCCATAAGGAGAACCTGCGGCGCGGGAACGTCGACCGGTACATCTTCCAAACGGACGACATTGCGCAAGACGACCTGGAGGGCATTGAGATCAGCATGCCCGAGGGAGAGAAGGGGACGATGCGCGACTGGCACCTGGACCACGTGAGGTGCGCTTCGACGGCCTTTGTTTGCGCCTGTCGCTGTGCGTCTGTGGTGCTGTGCGCATGTCATCTATGCTGTTGTGCGTTTTTGTGATGTCGAGCAGCGAAGAAGTGTGACGGAGGGCCGCTTGGTCGTACATGAGGGCAAAGATCGCGGCATGCCCGTCGTCATATGTCGCAGGACATTGATTGCGCGCTTGGCTGTTGGTTTCGCACACGCTGAGAGAAGACGTCTGCCTGACGCTCCGCAGGCTCGTGAACTTTCGCCACCACAACCGCTCGTGGAGAGCCACGCGACACGACTGGATGCGGGACAACGGCGGCACGTGCGTGCGTCTGAACGTGGACGCCGGCAATCCCTTTGCCTACGAGGACCCGCTTCCAGAGGGCACGCTGTTGGGCCCGTGCGTCTCTGTTGTGGGGATGGCGCGCGACAAGTGGTGCGTGGATGCAGTCGTGTGCGGTTGACTGAGGCTCCATGCGCTGCCGTACATGTGTTTGGCATCAGATCCAACTCCGTCTCACGTGAACCCTACCGAACCCCCTCCCACCAACCACCCTCAGGCACTATTCGATCATGTTCGTGTACGAGGCCGACGCGCCCTTCGCAAGCGGCCCCGTCATCTTTGATGGCGTGTCCTATTCCCCGGACCGCACCATCGAACTGCTCGGACGGCGCGTTGTTTACTACACGGTTGAGGCGCAGCTGAAGAGCTCGGGCACGTACGTCTCGTACAAGACTCCCGACGGTCGCGCGTTTGAGATCCACACGCCTGCGGTGGACGCGTGTCCCGCCATGACGTACGCCTCGTGCAACGGCGTTTCTGCGGCCTCGCGCCTGCCGCGGCTGTACTGGGACCTCCCCACGCAGCACTCGCTGTGGAAGTACCTCTCGGCGCAGTGCAAGGAGGACAACACGGACGTGCTCCTCATGGGCGGTGGGCGTGATGTCGAGGCCCGTGACGTGCACTATTCCTGCTCATTCAGCATGCACGCCACCGCGCCGCACATGCCTCATCCTGTCCCCATTCTCCGCTGTGGCGCAGGCGACCAGGTGTACACGGACCCGCTGTGGGGACTGAGTCTGCTGCGGCCCTGGGTGGCGCTGTCGAACGAAGAGGACAAGAAGGAGGCGGAGCAGAAGCGGACGGCGCCCTTCACGACCGCAATGCGCGACCAGCTCGCCCTCTTCCTCTTTGATCTCCACTGCCGGCGGTGGTCCTACCCTGCGATGCGCGCGGCGTTTGCGTCTCTGCCGGTGCTGTGCATGTGGGACGACCACGACATATTCGACGGGTGGGGCTCGTACCCCGCCGCGATGCAGGCGTCGCCCGTGTTCCAGGGCATTTTCGGTGCGTGCGGCTGCAGTTGGCCAACCATGGCGCGCGCAGACCCCCAATTGCCCCCATCTCTCAACCTGTACAGTCTGCGTGTCACTGTCCGTCTGTGGCCGCTATCCATTTTGATTCTCACCCAACCGTTTCAAACAGGCGTGGCACGCGATTTCTTCGAGTATTTTCAGCTGAAGATTCCGCCGGGCACTCGAGCGCGGGAGATCTTTGTGCAACACCACAAAGTACAGAAGCAGCTTCCACGCCCCGGCGACTTTCTCACGTGAGTGTCAGTTGTACGAAACTTCAAGTCTGCGATCAGTGTCCCCTTATGCCCATGTGCATATTGGTGTTACGACGTGAGATTGTGCGTTCTGCTCACTCAAGTTTCTGCAGGTACGGCGACAAGCGCACGTCCGGCAGCTCGATGGAGACAAGGGGTACGGTGCTCCGCGACAACTACACGTGCATATTCCGCTGTGGGCGCGTGGCCATTGTGAATCTGGACCTGCGCGGAGAGCGTGCCCTGAGTCACGTGATGACGATGGACTCGTGGGATGCGACGTGGCGGTCGCTTGAGGCCGCGGGGCCGTGGGACGGCGTAGAGCACGTGATGGTCATGTCCAGCGTGCCCGTGCTGTGGGCGCGCTTCTCGGCGATGGAAAAGATGCTCGAGGTGCGTGTGGACCTCTTTGATGACCGTGTGCCGCCACTCCCGCACCGCGACACGCTCTGCCACATCCGCTCTGCACCCATTTTCCCACACTTGTTGGACGTATCGCTAGACGTATCGCTGTTGTGTTTTCGGAGCCCCTTGTTTTGTTCGTGCGTTACATTCGAGCCCCGCAATAACGCTCGTTTTCGCCTTCAGCTCGCACGCGTATATGGTGTCGGTCGTCACAACCTTGAGGACGATCTCCGCGACCACTGGACGTCCGAAGGCAACAGCATCGAGCGGCAGCTTATGATTGAGAAATTTTTGGGGGTGCGTAGGGGCCCCTGTGCGTTGGACACTGCGCTCGTCTCTGAATGTTTGAAAGTCTCCGCGCAAGGGCGTGCCTGTGCGTGTGACTGCACACCTCTCATGGGTCGCTATGAAAGCGTCTCACGCCACGCTTGGCCCCTTCCTCCGACAGCTTGCAACACGGCTGGGCTGCCGCGTGACGTTCCTGTCGGGCGATGTGCACGTGGGCGGCCGTGGCGTCATTTATCGCAAGTCCTCCAAGAACCACACCCTTGTGAACCAGTTTGTGTCGTCTGGGATCTGCGCCCTCGGGTATGTCCCCCCGGCCGTGTGACCTGACACCGTTCGATCACACGCGACACACATCACTTCTTTGTATCCCTGCGGTTTATGCGCTCACACGTTCTCGTTTCTGTGGCGCAGTCCTCCCGAGCTCCTCAACCGCATCGCGGAGCAGGAGTGGAAGGAGCGCGGCGTCTACAACAAGATGCTGGGCTTCGAGGAGAAGGAGCGCAAGTACTCGCGCTACCTCTACGCCCGCAACTATCTCACACTCACGCCGTCGGTGGCGGCGGGTCATGTGCGTAGGAGTGGCAGAGGTTGTTCAGTCGTTACTTGTGTATTGCCGGCCAACTGACTGTGCGCGTGTCTGTTACACAGGGACCCGCCGTGACTTACGAAGCGCGATGGTACGTCGAGGGTGAGACAGACCGGCCGTATACGAAGCGCATCCTTCCGCCGGGCTCGTGGGCGTCGAGTGCGAGCGAGTTTATGCAGGCGGAGGAGTACTCTGATGCTGGTTGGATCCAGCGCTGCTGCTTTGCGTGCATGGGCGGGGACAACAAGGTCACCCCGAGCGACGGATGAGGCAGAGCGTGCAGTTTTGTCCCAGTCGATTGCGTGCGCGTGCGGCCCTCCAACTCGTAAACTATGCCACTGTATTGCCTTGTCATTGAATTTCGGGTCATAGGGCGATAACTTAGGCGTGCCACCGTTTCAATGCATGCACTCCCTTCCTCCCATTAAGCCGTTCCGTTCCATACTTCCTCCTGTATGCTGGCGTAGGAACCCTAGGGGTGGGAGCAGGCCGTGCGGCCCCTGCTAATAGGCCACTCTGAGCTAATGGCAGTGCGAGTTTTCGCTGAGAACAATAGTATGGCGGTTACCCGATCGACGCTATGTAACAGTAATTTGCGTGGTAAACGCGATCTCATAATGACACTATGGAAATGTAATGTTCATGTAATAATATCTGAGAAGTTTATTCTGTATCGTCGCCCTTATGATTCTTATTTAGTAGAAATATATTATGGCGTGTCCGGTCTTGAGGGCGTTCCAGTGTGAGAGGCAGTGGCACTCCCATGGCCGCACACTGTAAGCCACTAACGCACAGCGCACACGGCACGCACGCACACGCGGCTGTGAGCTGAAATTGCTCTGCGTGAAGCAGCCCATCGACTTCTCTGCCCTCCACGTCAAACTGCGGCTCCTGCTCAGTGCGGCAGACTGCGCGGCCACTGGCGGACAGAGAAAATGAGCGCGTCCATCCCACCACAGCCGCTGCCCCCGGGCCACAGACACTACTCCACGCCAAAGGAAATCCTCGAGTTTGTCGCGAACTCTTCGGATGCGAAGGCGCACTTGCCGTGGCACAAACAGATTGTCAACGGCATTCTCGCCGGAGGTGCGTTCGTGCGCATCGTCAGTTGTTGCTGCGGTATTATTAGCTATAGGCACTCTTTCTTTTGCTTAGTATGGAACTGCCGCAGCCTTTGTTGCCATTTCCGGCATGCTGTCTGCGACTGCCGCGGGCGGACTCGATGCGACGTTCAGGGCCAACTACCCCGCCATTCCCAAGCTGCTCGGCGGGGCTGTCTTTCCGGTGAGGAGAAGCGCGCAGCAGTGCCTCGGCCTCATTGCAATCGCCGTTACTCTTGTGTCAGTGCCCTCTGCTTTCTCACGCTCGGTTGTCTGTTGGGTGCCATTCGTTCGAGCGCCTGACTCACCCCCGTCGCACCGACAGCTCGGCCTCGTGCTGATCCTCCTCTACGGCGGCGAGCTCTTCACGGGCAACACGATGTACTTTGTCGTGGGGCTGCTGCACCACCGCGTGACGCCCGTTCAGCTCCTGCGCAACTGGAGCCTCGTTTATATCGGCAACTTCATTGGGTGCGCCGTGTGCGCGTACGTGTTTGCCTACTTCTGCGACTTCTTCGCCGCCGAGCCGTACCTGTCGTACGTCGTACACTTGGCGGAGGTGCGTGCGCGACATGCTGGTTGCTCGATAGCTACGTATATGAATGCGCGCGGGGACATGCACAGCATCCCTTCCCCCCGCCCCCTCCACACACACAGATCAGCTAGACACACACGCACACACACACACAATCACACACCACACACACACATACACTCTCTCACATGGTGCTCACGCGTGCCGTATATGCGCACCTTAGTCAAAGGTCAGCAAGAGTTTCGGCGTCACTCTCCTGAAGGCCGTCCCCGCAAACTGGCTCGTGTGCCTCGGTGAGCCGCTGTTCGCCGCATGTCGGTTTGACAGTGCACACCTGCCGTGCCTTATCTCCACTGGCGCACCTCTCTCACTGACACTGCGCGCAGCCATCAGCGTGTCGATGGCGGCGCAGGACGTCGGCGGCAAGACGGTTGCCATGTGGTTCCCCATCTTCGGTTTCGCGGCGATTGGCTTCGAGCACTGCGTCGCCAATATGTACACCATTCCGGTTGGAATGTTCTACGGCGCAAATGTCTCCGTCGGGTGCGTGTGCGAGTCGGCGTTGTTCTTCTGTCGCGATGGCCACTTGCGGTGCATGTGATGTGTGCGGCCGCCCCTACACCTTGTGTTGCATTTGCGCTTCGTTTGCTCCGGGGTCTGCATGTGCATCCAGCATGCTCACGTGACCCACCTGCAGCGACTTTCTGGCGAAGAACCTCGTTCCCGCCACGCTCGGCAACATGATCGGGGGCGGGCTGCTTTGCGGCCTCACCCTCGTGTACCTCTACCACTGGTTTATTCCAGCCCCGCTTCCCTCGGCAGACAGTGAGTAGTGAACTGCTGTCGAGGGCGACGCAATGTGACAGAGTGGCTGGCTGCGCAGGTGCTCATTCCTCTGTTGTCGCCCTATGTCATCGCAGGCAAGAAGGACTCGACCATCAACCCAAAGTCAAATCTCACGCGGAAGGCATCGCAGACGTCGGTCGACATGGCGCATCTGACGATTGCGGACTCGTCCGTGGAGCTCTCGCACATCCGCCGCGACTCGCCCGCGGCCAACTACGTCAAGCGCTACATGACCAAGGACGGGATGGCAGTTCCCGTCGCCATTTCAGTCTACATTGCGCAGCCGACCGGTCCCAAGCCGCCTCCCTCCGCAAGCAGTGCAAACAGCAGCGTGGCCCCCACCGCAGCCGGCGCCTCAGCGGGCGACGCGGGCGACGCGGGCGGTCTGGCGTCGGCGTGCACGGGCAGCGCCGGCGCGCGCGGGGCTCCCGGTCTCATTCCGTCTGCGAGCATCATTGCGTCATCTGAGCTGGGCCTCTCCGGCGTCCCGATGCCTGCCGTTGGTGCCGGAGTGCCGGAGCCGACTTCGACGCAGGTGGTGGCGTACGTGGAGCGGCTATCAACGCCCCACGAGGCGCTGCGCCAGGGGCACCACCACACGCACAACTTTGGCTTTCTCATCGTCGAACACGACGGGTCCAAGTGGGTGTCCCTGCAGCGAAGTGTTGTGCCCGTTATCTGCGTACATTTGTGGGTGTTGTTGTTGCACGTGCGTCGCTGACGTCGATCGCCATTTCTCAGGGCTGTGGAGGATGGTCGCATTGTGTTTGCGGACGACGCCGTGTGCGAGATGCTCGGCTACTCGCGGGAGGAGCTTTGCCACATGACGATTTCCTCCATCACCCACCCCGGCGACGCGGACGTGTCGGCGCGCAACCTCACCGACGTGCTCAGGGCGTGGGTGTCGCTTGTGCGCAGCGCCTCGAAATTCATTCCGTGTGCTCCCGGTCGCCTCGTACTTACGCCTTCGAATTTTTTGCGTGCGCAGAAACCTCGCAAAGACAGTGGGGTACTCCAGTCCCGATTCGCTCGGCGCCACGCACAAGCCGCGCGGGGATTCCGGAATGGCGCTGCTTGACATGGGCATCATGCACGGGCGGACGGCTGCAGGCAACAACTGAGCCTGCACCGTGGCCGCAGCAATACGCGGTTCGTCTCTGACCGGGCTTCCAACCAGCTGTGCGAGAGCTCCTTGAAGGAGTGGTGCACGCTATGATGGCGTTGGCGTTTGCGTTCGCATATTCGTTGCTTTTTTCAGTTTTCAGTTCAGTTTTTTTCTTCTTTTTTTTTCACCCGCGGCGGGTCGGCTAACTTTCCGATTGTGCCGGCCCGTTCACCAGTCGCCGGCTGTTTGCGCTTGCCGGTCAAGCCATGGCCGACACTGGGGTGCGGGCTGCGTCGCTGAATACATTGGCTTGGTTTCACTGTCATAACGGCGCGCCGGCTACGGCTGCTCCGCTTGCCAGGGCCCGAGTTCAAGTGAGAGTGCGGGCAGTGTCCAGACACGGGGTGAGGGACGCACTGCGGCCACTGTCGTTGGAATCGGCCAATTGCTCCTTGCCCGCCCACTGTTTGGCGGGAGTCGCACCGCACACCGCGTCCACATGCCTTAGCGAGCACGCGAGGCACACACACACACTATGCGCTCTTCTTCTTTTGGGAAACATTTGATGTAAAATCGCGTTGTCTATTATCAGTGACTGCCAAGCATACCACACATGTTCCCACACCCACCCACCCACGGACACGCACGCACACACACACACACTGGGACACACGCAGCACACACACACACGCACACAAACACACACACACACGCATTCACTCACAGGACACACGCGCGCACTCACAGGATACACGCACGCGCACACAGCGCACCCCTCGCACGACATACCAGGTGTTCGGCTTTCAAATACCAAACGCACAACAACACACATGCAGACAATACAAAGCACCCCACACAAACCCCCGCTCGCATGCCACTATACACTCATGCACACCCAAAAAGCACACCCAGCACCACGTGTGCGGCTCCCTGACGCGCTTGCACTGCCATTTAAGGAGTCGCGGAGCGCCTCTCCCATTGTCCGCACGGGGTTCACGAAACGCGAGTTTATTGCGGAGGAGGTGCGGCGCAATTTGGCACGGTAAGGGCGGCGCCCGATCACCCCCGCACCCAAGCACAGCGCCGTGTGGTTCTCAGGGGGCTGAAAGCTGCACGGCCCGCTTGAACTACCGCGAAGTTAAGTAGGGCGCCCCCGCATGCCGCCCCCGCGCCTTTTGTCCTACACTGTTCTCTGCCTGTGTCATGGTCGCCCTGCGTGCGTGCGTGCGTCCACTGCACTCCACAGCCCTCCCAAGTATATAAGGGGGGCCACATCTGAGAAACCGCTTCGTATATCGCACCGTCGCTTGCGCCGGCTTTGACCCGTAGTGACTGAAAATGCGTGCCTTCGCGATCGCCCTTGTGGCGTGCGTGGCCATGTGTGCCGCGGGTGAGTTTCCCCCTCGTCGCATAGGATGCGACGAGTAGCGCGGCTGTGCTGTGTTGTCAGTGATATGTCGCTCACGACTATCTTCACAACTATCTTCTCGCGCGCCCGCAGCGCCCTACCGTGTTGACATGACGCGCGCGCGCCGCCTGGCCGACCAGTTCTGGACGCAGACGAACCAAGACGGCAACCAGTTCTTCACGGACCTCGACAGCCTCTACAAGTGTAACAACGGCACCGACCAGCAGCAGTTGCAGCAGGTCCCCTACTCCTCCAACTTCACGCAACTCTCGTGCGTCCAGACGACGCCGACACAGCCCTCCACCATCGTCGTCCCGGCCACGCTCGCGCCCACCGTCGTCGCGCAGCAGGCGTCGGAGTCCCCCGTCGTCACCGGAGTGCCGGCCTCGCCAACACAGTCGCTCGTTCCGTTCACCGAGACGGTGGTGCCTGTGACGCAGGTCTTCTCGTCGCCCGCCGTGTCGTCGCCGTCGCCGTCGCCCACCGTCATCACGGCGCCGTACCAGTTTGGGTCGTGCTCGTTCTTCCGCTCGAACGGCGACTTCCTCTGGACGATCAACGAGAACCTGAACCGCGCCTCGTGCAACGTGCAGCAGCAGTTCCTCGTCCCGCCCGGCTACAACCTCACGCAGGTCATCCAGAACGCTGGTGCCTCCGGGGGCGGCCAGTCGAACTCGACGAACAGCGATATGGGCGTTTTCCTCACGTCGCATGGCCTGAACACCGCCATCCTCGCGCTCAAGGACCCGCAGTCCGCGACGACGTTCGCGCAGCAGTCGCACCAGCCGACGCTTGTCCCGAACACCATCACGGGCGACGGCATGGTCCTCGACTCCGTGCAGGCGGCGTACCAGGGCATCCAGGCGTCCGTCCGCCAGCTCGCGCAGCAGTTCATGACCAACTTCGCGCAGATTCAGCAGGGCGGCGCGGTGCCTGGCGTTGGCCAGCTCATCGTCACCGGCAACGGTTTTGGCGGCGCACTCGCCCAACTGGCTGCCTCCGACCTCGCGAAGAACGTGCAGCCGTCGTTTGCGACGATGCAGATGCCATGCGTCTCGTTCGGTTCGCCGCGTGTGGGCGACATCAAGTTCGCGAAGACCTACGACCAGCTGGTCCCCGGCAACATTCGCGTGTTGTGAGTGTCGTCTTTGCTTTGCGGCGTGAGCCAATTTGCGTGGACCGTGTTTCTGACTCCGTCCCGATGCCTCGCAGCAACACCGAGGACATTCTGCCCACGCTTCCTCCCGCCGTGTGGAGCAACCAGACGTCGGGTGCTCAGCAGCCGTCGGCGTCTGCAGGCGGAGACCAGTCGGGTGGCTGTGAGTCTCTCCTGCTCTCCCGTGCTTGGTGTGTGCTGCTACGTTTACTCCACGCCGATCTCACACGCGCCCCTTGCGCCTTCGCAGCGTCGGGCAAGATCCTGATGGAGCACTCGCAGGGGCTCCTCGTCCCCTTTACGGAGAACCAGGGGTCGTACATTGCGAACCACGTCGCCGCGTACAAGGCCTTCTTCTCCCAGGCAGGCACCCCGCAGCAGCAGCTCGGCACGTGCAACGCGGCCGGTGGCGGCGCTGGGGCGGGCACTGGCACTGGCACTGGCACTGGCACGGGCTCCCGCTGACGTCTCTCTATGCGCATCGCATACCGCTACTGGACGTGAAAGAGAAACTGGGGCTCGCGCTTTACATAAAGCTTTTAGCTTGAAGAATCTGGAGCTCCCAAATCTTTTGTGCAATTTAGTATAGTTGGGGTCAGGCCAAGCCAACCGAGTGGGTCTGATCACGTGACTTCACGTGATCACATTCCTCCGCGATTTTCAAAAGTGCGAGGCGGTGGCACAGCAAATAACAGAACGAAACGCGCTGCTTTTTTGCTTTGCCTGTTCTCCGAGCATGCTCGGCCACGGGCCTCTCTCGCGCATGGCGGACGACGAGTGGGTCGAGGCGGAGATCGCGCGCCAGCTGGCCCTCCTCGACGCACAGGATGCGACTGCCAAGGAAATGGGACGGCGCATCTCCACGACGAACCTTGTCGCCGACGAGAAGAGCCGCGCGGAAGCACCCGTGACTGGCACAGAGAGCGAGGACGATGACGACGGCGGGGATGCGCGCTTGAGCGGCGATGCGTGGGCCACTCGACTCACTCTGCCGTCCAAAAATCGCCCGCCCGCCGACGACGTCGCTGTGGAGGACGTCGAGAACGTCGAGGGCTCGGAGGGCGTACGCCGGTTGCTCGAGGCGCAGCGCATCTCGGAGGCAGTTCTCGAACGGCGCCTTAAGAGCGTACTGAGCGACGGGCTGGACGCCGAGGGAGAGCCCGTCGATGGACTCTCCAAACAGGCAGACGTGTCGGTGGTCGACATGTACCGCGAACAGGCGCGCGAGCTTGCCGCGGAACTTGCCGTCGACATCAGCGAGGCGACTTTGCCGGTGATGGATGAGCTTCGAGCCGAGGCTCAGCGCGTGCTGGCGGAAATGCGTGCAGGGGGCGATGCAGGGAGCGGACGCGCCGTGGCAGGCCTGGACGAGGAGAGCCAGCGTGCGTTCGATGTGCTCGCCGACGAACGTGAGCGTCGCCGGCGTGAAATTGAGGCCGCGCTTGCGAGCGAGAAGGAGCGCGCCGCAGCAGCGGAGGAGGACGAGCGCGCGACTCGTGCGCGGTCGGCGACGGCCAGCAGCCGCCTGGACGACGCCATGCGGCGACAATCGGAGCAGCTCGACCGCGAGAAGGAGTGCCAGCTTGCGCGCCTCGCTTTGCTGTCGGCGACCGCGGCGCGGTCTGCGGCGGGCCGTGCGCGGGACGAGGCCATCGCCGTGCGCGATGGCGCGGCTGCGTGCCTCATGGACGTGCGCGCGGCCGTGTCGTCGGCCGAGTGGGACGTCGCCGCGGCTCTTCAGGGCGAAGCCGATGCACGCGAGCAACTGGAACGCGTCCGTGCTGAACATGCTGCATGGATAAACGATCGACTTCCCGCCCTTCGCCAGGAACGTGCGCATCTGGCGGCTGCGCTCGCCGACGTGACTTCTGCCTCTGTGGGCGATAAGCAGGGCCGGGAGGAGCTGTCGACGCGTGTTGCGCAGGCCCGGGAGCGGTGCAGTGGGCTGCGGTCGCAGATGCGCACCCTGTGGAACGAGCGCGACTGTGCTGCGGCGGAGCTGGCCCGCATGCGCGCGGACGCGACCGCCTTGCGTGCGTCGCTGGCTGAGGCACGGGACGATTTGCAACGAACGGCTGCGCGGATGGAAGCCGAGGCGCGCGTGCGGCTGGAGGAACAGGAGCGCATGAGGACGGAGGCGGAGGAGCGAAAGCGTCGTGAGGACGAGGAGCGCTTGAAAAGGGAAGCGGTCGAGCGAAAGCGTCGTGAGGAGGAGGAGCGCATGAGGAGGGAGGAAGAAGAGCGCTTGAAAAGGGAAGTGGGGGAGCAGAAACGTCGTGAGGACGAGGAGCGCTTGAGAAGGGAAGTGGAGGAGCAAAGACGTCGTGAGGAAGAGGAGCGCATGAGAAGGGAAGCGGACGAACGAAAGCGTCGTGAGGAGGAGGAGCGCTTGAGAAGGGAAGCGGACGAACGAAAGCGTCGCGAGGAAGAGGAGCGCTTGAGAAGGGAAGGGGACGAACGAAAGCGTCGCGAGGAGGAGGATCGCCTGAGGAGAGAGCACGAGGAGCGAAAACGTCGCGAAGACGAAGAGCGATTGCGTAGGGCTGAGGACGAGGGTCGATGGCGAAGCGCTGACGAGGAGCGCAGTCGTCGGGAAGAGGAACAGCACGAGAGGAGAGCGGAAGAGGAGCGCAGCCTTCGCGAGGAACAGGAACGGTTGCCGGAGGAGGAACGCATGGGCCGCGAAGACGATCGCACGCGAAGAGAGACTGAGGGGCGCCCGGTTGAGGGGCATGTACAACGGGAGCAAGACAAGCGCACACAGGACTGCGACCGCGCAAGGGCCTCAAGGAGCTTGTTTGCGCGAGCCGCCGTCAGGGAATCGCGCCCCACTGAGGCGGACAACGAGCGGCGCGCTGCTGCCGTGCGGATACAGGCGTGCTTTCGCGGCTATCTTCTTCGCAAGCGCCTCGGGAGCGTGCTGCAGGGTGCGCGATACGAGGACGACGACGGCTTTGACTACGGCGAAGTGGATCTGGCGTCGCTGGACTTTGCGGAAAGCGACGTACCGTCCCAGGTGCCGCCGTTTGGCCACCCGCCGCGCGCACAGTACCACCCGATGCAGACGCATCTCCCGGAGGTGCCTCCGTACGCGCACCCGCCGACGCATCCATACGGGCACCCACCGACGCACCCGTACGCGTACCCTCCGACGCAAGCGTTTGCCTACCCCTTTCCACATGCGGCTCACCAGCATGTGTACGCGTCGGCCCACGGTGCTCCATTCCCAGCGGCGCAAGCTCCGCATATCGTTCCTTATCCGCCGACGCAGGCGTCGACCGCGTTTCCCAGCGGACCGCGTTCCCTCGCGGCGCGCCCGCCCCACGTCGCGCAGGCCCCTGTACCGACCGCTCTCGCTCACCCTCCGTACGCGCAACAACAATCTGCGCGGGGCGTGCTCTCGTCGCCTGGGAGCGGCCAAGTGCACCCCTCTGCGCCGGGGTACAACTCCTTGACGGAGTTCTTTGACCTACGGCGCCCGCGACATGCGCCTGGCGAAGACGCCTCCGATGACGACGGCGGTGACGACTGCGACGAAGCATCGGTGTCGCCCGATCGCGCCTCGTGCCAGGCGCCTTCGGAGGGTGGTGAGAGCTATCGGTCGGCGCGGGAGATGGGGATCACGTATGAGTGGGGCTTTAAGGAGGACAGCCCCGCGGCGGAGGCGTTTTTGAAACGCACGCGGAAGCTGCGGAAGATGCGCCAGGGCGCCGCGCGGCGCAAGAAGATGGCCGACCCCTCGCAGCGGCTCAGCAATTTTCGGCGAGCGACGGAACCCTCGGGCGATGGAGCTTCGTCGCACGGTGGCGATGCGCGTGCGAAGCGACCGGGAGCAAGGCGTGACGAGGTGGAAGACGGCCATGTGCCATATCGTGTGTCGTTGCCGAAGATCGAGTCCCCTACTGCTCGAGGGCCTCTGACGGTGCGTGCATCCGCTCTCAACGTGTGTTGTTCTGGAGCGTAAGACCTGTCCGCTGACTCACTAGTCGCCCTCCCC
>CALSCQ010000817.1:0-42756 GCA_943704525.1 Pigoraptor vietnamica
ACACACACACACACACACACACAGACACACACACACACACACACACACACACACACACACACACACACACACACACACACACACACACACACACACACACACACACACCTCCTTGCAGTGACGCCAACCCACCGCATCGGCTCCAGTTTCCCGATGACCGTGATCTTGTCATTCACGGGCGCATTCGTGCAGAAGACGACGTTGCGCGACGTCACAACAAAGCCGTCCGCGGTCGTGCGCCGTTCCGTTCCGTCGCCGTCGTACTCGCTCGCGTGCGTGTTGCAGAATATGCGGCACCCGCGGCGCGTGGCGGCGGCGGCGAGGCCCATCATGTACTTATAGGGATGGAACATGCCTGCCGTGCCAAATGTAAATAAGCCCTTGTGTGCCGGCTAGCGCGCGCAGACTAAACAGTGGTTGCATCCACGCGTGCCAATGCCCCTCAAGTATGCCACGACGCACACGCAGACACCAACAGAGACAACAAGCGGACGCGCGTGTAAGCGTGCGCCGCACAGACATCCGACACTCGATCCCACAGCAGGCTTTGGGCCCACTCACCCTGGTTGGCGAAGCGCACGGCCGTTCCTGTCTGGTAGTCTGCGACGGGCGCGTTGTCCCACAGCTCGGCGTCCCTATGGCCAGCACGTACGGCGGCCTTGTATTCGTCGCGAATTTTGGTGCCGTCGGGGTCGGTGAGGGGATCGCGGAAGAGCCAGCCATCCAGGCGCTCAAACTGCGACCGCGAAAGGGCGGGCGCGCCGTAATGGGTGAGGAGGAGATCTGTAAGCAAACTGGCACACAACAGAGAACGAATTGTGTCACCGGCGCACAAGTGCAAGAAGACTTTTCACACACACACGTCTGACACACACAGCAGACAATCGCAGACGGGCAGAGTGGAGTCGCACAAAGCAATACAAGCGCACACATACCTCGCAGTCAATGTGCTCGTCGCGGCAGATGCGCTCGATCTCCTCAATGGCCATCGTGTGACTGTCGTGAGCAAGGCGCGCAAACTCGGCGCCGAGCGTCTTCTCAATCTGCGCAAAGCCGTCGTCCTGGTACCGCATGAGATGCGCCGTCGTTCGCCCACTCTCGCCACTCCCGATGATGCCGTCTTCCAGCACAACCACGCTCACGCCTGCGCACACGAGCTCGTACGCGACAGAGAGGCCCGCCAGACCCCCACCAACGACGCACACGTCGCAGGACACGTTCTCGGCGAGGCGCGGGTACCGAGGGACGTCGGAGAGGACGGACATCCAGCAGCTTGTGTGGGCGCCGCTCGTCACATCGCCCGTCGGCCTGTGGTCGACGGACGTGTGCACACGGTCGCCGGCATCGATGTTGTCCATCGTGGGCGAAGATGTGCTGGGAATTGGCGAAATGGTTTGTTGGTGCCTTTGGGACAGCGGGGAGATCCAGCGCACGACTCGAACCTTGAGACCTGTTGACGAAGAGAGTGTTTGCGACATGCGAAAAACACGTGGGAGATGCGAGGGGTGAGAAGGAAAGGGAGGGCGTGAACACTACTGCGAGAGACGCAAAGTTATGAGAAAGGCTTGAAGGAATCTTCGAGTGTTATATGCCGGCTGTTTATGTGACGAACAGTCCACAAACAGACACACGCCTCGGAAATGCCGAGGACACTCCCAGAGGAACATGTGTTTGCGCGTGCGTCACGCGGTGTGTGTGCGCGTGTGCTGTGTGAGGTGGCAGTGTTGCTTGCGTATGTTCTGTGCGGGGTGGGCTTGTGGCCATGCATAACATATGCCCATATATACGCGTGTGTATGCTATACGGGCGTGCGACGCTGTGTGTCCAAGCCTCCTCCAACGGATCCTTCTATAGCTGGCGTGCGATGTAAGCTGCGTCACGCCATATCATCGCCACTGGAAATTTCCATCCCAGTGTCCAGATTGTCTAGACTGAACACTCTTGGCTCAAAAGTGTCGGCTCTCGTTCGTTACCCTGGTTAAATACAAGTACATTCCGCAGCACCCAATTCACACAACAGACGCCCACAGCGCGGTGCTTGGAAGACAGGAGGAGACAATAGCAAACGGCGGAACTTCAAAGCGCAAAAAGAGAAAGCCAAGACAAAACACGCAGCGCGCCACGCGACTATCACACGCACGGAGAAAGCTCTTAGACATCGAACTCCTCAAAGTCGAAGTCGTCCAGCGCGTCCTTCTTCGGTTGGAGAACGGGCTTGCTCGCCGCAGGCGCTCCGACACCAAGGTCTGAAACAAACGATATCAACAAATGTCAGTGAGACGAATGAGCAGGAACACCGCACACACACACACACACACACACCCACCCCCACATCACACACACGCGCGCGCGCAATGCCTCTCACTCTCTCGCACAGACAACACACACAGGTACGCACTCATATAACCCTCTCCACTCACTCGCTCGCACATAAACACGACACTCACCGCGCGAGTGGCTGCTGTTGAGAATGTCGTCAAACTCGTCGTCGTCGTCACTCCGAGCGCCCGTATCCTTCCTCGACCCTCCCACCGCAATGATCTTTGGCCCGCCACCGCCACTACGAAACAAGTACATTCGTAAGGAGCCATTCTCCGACCTGGACACAGCAGATGCGCCCGTCACACCCACACACCCACACACCCACACACCCACACAGACACACAAACACACACACACACACCGACACACACCACACACACGCACGCACGCACGCACGCACGCACGCACGCACACACACACACACACACACACACACACACACACACACACACACACACACACACACACACACACACACACACACACACACACACACACACACACACACACACACACACACACACCACAGCCAATACCATCAACTCCCCCCACACAGCAATGCCAACACGCACCGTCCGAGGTCGTCTTCCGACTCAATCGGCGATACGGTGAGGTCCTCGTCCTTCTCAACGAGCTGCTTCCGCGCACGCAGCTTGTCCTTCAGCTCGCCCACGAGCCCGACCGACTTGGCCGGGCCACGGCTATCGGCCAGCGCACGGCCGCCGTCGTCCGACAGCTCCTCCTCCTCTTCGTCTTCCAAGGGCTCCTCATCCTCGTCAGCCGGGCGCACGACGAGCCGGTTCTGCGGCTGGGACGCGGCGGGCTGCGCGGCCGATGGATCCGCCGTCGAGTCGTCAAAGCTCGAGTCGTTGCTCGGCTGTCGCTGGAGAATCTTCGCGAGGGCGCTCTGTTCACGCTCCCGCTGTGACATGGCCGGCGCCCCCTGTCCGGACGGCTGCGACGCGGGGAGGAGCGCCGCCGGAACAGCTGTGGACGGACCCTCTCGCCGCGGGTCGCTTGTCTTGGGCCGACCGACGTCGCCCTGTGCCGCGGCGGAAGGCTGCAGAGCACTCGGCGCCTGTTGTGAGGGTTGCGCCGAGGGTCCTGCGCCTATGCCTGCACCGGCGGTAGGGGTTGGCTGGGCGGTTGCGGGTATAGGTGCGGAGATGCCGCGCGGCTGGTCTTTGTGCTTCTCCTTTTCCTTCCCTTTGCCAAAGGGGCGCTTCATGAAGTTGAGAAATCCGCCTGCGACGTGGAAACACACAAAGGCAAATCAGCGCCACAAGTCAACCGTTGAAACATGCAAGTGCGCGGAGGACAGTGAGAAGGGAGGAGGAGGAAGGGGGAGGGAAACAACAACAACAACAACAACAACAAAAAAACAACGTGCATTCATAGTACATACCCTTCTTCCCCTGAGCGGGTGTGCCGGCATCGGACGCGGCCATGTCGCTACGGAACGAGCTGTTTACGCTGCAGAAGCAAGACCGGCACTGTCAGCCCTCAGCGACCGATGCATACACACACGCACATGCCCACGCATGCACACATTTCAGTGCAACGGCAAGGCGCATTCTAAGTACGTGCCCACCTCAACTGGTCATCGCTGACGTCGCTGTCGGGGTCCTCGTTCCAGTTGACGCTCGACACGCTCTCATTGAGGCTCGCGCCGCTCATCGCCCGCCCGCGCGCCTGTTGGGGCTGCTGCTGCAGCACGTTGATCACAGTGCCACCGCCGGCACCTGAGGCAACGAGCGACATAGGATCCAAGCACGTGTGAGCATTTGCGCATCGAAACTCACAACGGCTGAAACACGTGAGCACCACCAGCACGCAAAACCGCGAGAAGGGCTAATACAACAAGCCTGTCGCCAGCAATGGTCAGCTTCACCCACCGCCTCCGCCAAACATCGCGCGCTGCTGCGTCGGTGTCATCGGCGGCTTTCCGAACGACGCGCGCGCCTGGTTGGGCGACTCCCTCCCGGTCTGGGACGGCACCGGCCCGCCCGCACCCGCGCCAACGAGGGACGGGGCGCTGCCGAAACCGCCGCTTCCCGCAGCGCGGCGAATGGGCTGTTGGGTTCCCATGCCCTGCTGCGCACCCGCCGGTCCCACGCCCGACCCCGCAGACTGGCTGCGCTGGAGTGCCGGGCGCGCAAATGTCTGCTTCGGCGGCGGCACAAAGCGGAACGTGTCGGCCACCATTCGATTAAGCTCCGACTCGAGCTGCGCGCGGACGTGGGGGAACTGCGGGTTCTCCCCCGCGCGCTTGCGGCGCTCGTTGTTGAGCTCCGCGAGTTTGGCGTCAAAGTCCTGTTTCGACAGGCCTTCCGCCGACGGGGGAATCTTGCGCATCTTGAGCGCTTCCGACAGCAGTTCCACCATCATCGACCGCTGCTGCTGCACAGCGTCGTGGGCGTGGTCGTAGCGCGACCGGATAAAGGGCTTGCCGGCGACGGGCGCGTACGCGAGGGGCATGCGACCCGTCGGCTGCTGCGGTTGGGCGTCCCACGCGCGCTGTTCGTCGTTGCGGTCGTCGACGTCGTCCTCGAGCTGCTCGGCTGCAGGCGCAGACTGCACAACGATCGGTTGAGTGCGGTGCTTTGTGACAGCGGCAGAGTCGGCCTGCTTGCGCTGTGGCGGCTCTCGGACCACTTCGACCACTTCGTCGTCGACGTCGGCGTCGACAGACATTGGCTCGACAGCGGTGGAGCGCTCCACAGGCCGGCTATCCTGCGCGCGCGGCGGTTCGGGAGGCTGCTGACGACGCCCACGCATCACCAGCGTCTTTCCTGGAGACACGGCGCGCGGCGGAAGCTGCTCGGACTGTGGTTGTTGCTGCACGGAAGAAAGGACGTGGTGAGGGGATACACATATGGGCGTGGTCATGCGTACATGCGCACACAAGATAGTGGAACAGGGCTGGGTGACTCTAGAGTTACAGGAACGCGGCAACCAGCCACAGCGTGCACACGGCACCCACCCTGTGCCTGGCCTGCTCCAGCTCCTCGTTGAGCATCCGCAGCCGCTTCTCCCACGCGCGTTCGCGCTCATCCAGCGTCATCTGCATCGTCGCAATGGCGTGCGAAAGGTCCGCGATTTGGCGCGCGCTCGCGCTCTCCGGGCGCGAAACAGCCGGCTCGTTCTCGTCCTGCATGGGGCCGAGACGTGACCGTCGGAACGAATGCGCAGAGAAGGCCTGGAAAGAAAGAACATCCGGGTGAGCGCGGAACGCTAGTGGGGAACTGCTGGCCCCTCAGCACGAAGAACTTTAAGTTGTCCACAAGACGCAAAAGTACAGCCCCAAATGTCACGCGCACACATACACACACACACACACACACACACACACGCACGCACGCACGCACGCGCACGCACCTCCTCCATGGCGAGCCGCTGCTGGTGCATCTCCTTCAGAAACGTTCCCCTCAAGTCCGCGAGTTCCTGCTCGTGTCTCAGCCGCTCCGTGCGCTGCTGGTCTTCCAGCTCCTTCTCGCGCCGCCGCAAAGCATTGCGTTCCTCGGACACCTTGTGGTCGAGCTCATCCCGAAGCTGTCGCTCCGTCTGACGCAACTTCTCCGTCATTTGCGATAGCGCCAGTTGCAGCTCCGCGACCACGCCCGATTGCGTGGGACCGCGCGAGGGATATTCCGCAGACGGAGGCTCGTGCCCGGGGTGTCGTCGCTCGTAGTGGGCCTGAAAAACACGCGGCGAGCCCGTCAGACAACATTGCACGCCACGAACGCGCACTACAATTCATATCAAAAGCACACATCAGCTCGCGTGCTCATCCGACAGCGGCACTCACTACTCACCACGAACGCGCACTACAATTCACACCACAACAACAACTCGGGTGCTCATCGGCACTCACTACTCACCACGAACGCGCACTACAATTCACACCACAACAACAACTCGGGTGCTCATCGGCACTCACTACTCACCACGAGGTAAGGGTGCGCCACAAACGCCTTCTTGCAGAGGCCGCACTGGTAATAGCCGTTCGCGCCCGCATTCAGCATCGTCTGGTACGACAGCAACAGCTTGCGCCGGCTGCGATTCTCCTTCCGGAGGGCCTCGAGCTCCTCATCCTTCTTGGCGAGCGCAGCGCGCGCCTCCGCGACGCTCTGTTCCAACTGCCGCACCTTCGCGTCGACGTCGTCGCGCCCCGATGCGAGATACTCTTGCGAGTGCAGCAAATACTCGATCGTCAGCTGCGCAAGTTTGAAGAGCTTGACGAAGTTCGGGTCGATGAAACGGAGATCCTCAGACTCAATGTCGCAAAACGTCACATTCTCGAGGTTCATCTGCAGCGTCGCGACGTCGACTTCGCGCGTGACACGGTCCAGGTCGAGCGTCACGAGATTCTTCCAATTCACGCGTTCCCTCCGCCGGCGGAAAAAGAAGCGACCGTTGGGACCGCCCGCCGCCGAGTACGCACCGGCCGCAGCCATAGCCGAGGCCTCAAAGTGCGAGGGGTGCGCCCCCGCGGCCCCTTGCACGCCCGACGTGTACATGCTTGTCGAAAACACGACGACGTCGTCTCAGGCGGACCGATGGCGCAAGGCCAGCATTTCTGGCAAAAGTAGTAGGTCGCCGATGCAATAGGGACAATAACACCGCACTCGAGGGAGTCTTAAAGAGTGTGAGGGTTGAAGAAGCTGTTCAAATTCGACGGAAGGGAAATAACGGCGGCTTTGAGAAAGATGGCGTTGCGTGTGTGCGTCAAACCGCCAACGGGCATCAACATTTGAATTTTTTTGGGATCGGCCGTACTCGACCGTTCCCATTGATTTGAAAATTGGTCCACATTTTGCAAAAATGGGTGGTTAACTCAATATAAACTCTCGGCGGAGCGAATTTGAGAATTTTACCGCGCTTTTTCGTCAGTGTGGTGAGTTCCACGGCAAAGCACTCCACCCACTTTGAGTCTCTAATCGCAATACACTTCGCAGGTGCATTTCATGTAGTGTGGAAGAAAAAAGTATTGAAATCGAAATTGCAAGAGAGGAATAAAGAGTTAAGCAGAGAGCTACGTTTCGTCACTTGTTGATGGCGAGTATCACGTGACCGAGCGAAAGAAGTGCGTGTGTGCAGAAGTAAAGAGAAACTTTCGCAACACACAGAGCATGTTTTGCATTGTGTGGCCCATACTGTCATTTGATTAGAGAACTTTCAGTAAGGATCCACAGTCGTTGAAAAATTGGAAAGGTTGATGTATTTGCAGAAATGATACCGACAACAGTGTTCAGTTCGGTCACGCGAAAAGCAAATGGGAATCAAAGCGCGGCAGAAAAGAAGACGGAAAGGGAGGACTGGTAGCATGGCGTGACTTCTCATAGTTACGCGAGCTTTGAAGAGCGTCGCAGAAGCCCGCGACAAAGATGTTTACGACGAGATTCGTTTGCGAGAACTGAGCACTGATTTAAGCCGCTCACTTACGCCCAGTATGTGCTCGATGATTCGCGACACCGGGAACACAGGTACGTTGTGTGCATGCAACTGTGGGATGCATTTCACGAATTACGACTGATTTTGTGTTCCGTTTGGTTTGATTTGCCTTTTTTTCTGTTGGGTTGGCTGCGATGACGCCCCATCCTCAAATGACGCGCTGATTACGCAATCTCGTTTTGACAGGCCGTGACAAGTGGATGGGCCAACGCCCCGCCCAATTTCCTTTCATGGCAAGATCAAGAATTTGACACTTGGACACCGCCTCTCCGAGTAGCAACTCCCCAGGGTCTGGCCGTGAATTAATCTGAAACAACCCCCGATTTTTGCCGACTTTTTCGTCCTAATTTTCAAATCGAGGGCTCCCAATTTGATAGGTGGGTGGCATGCTGCTCAGTATGGCTGGCTATGGGCCCGTTTTGTGTGTGTGGCCGCAATAACCGCCGTCTGCAGCCACACATGTGCGCGCCCACGGCCAGCCACATGGAGGGGTGGGGCAATAGCGCTCAGAGTCACGCTCCTCTCTCTCCTCTCTCCCTCTCTCTCGCGTGCTCTCATTCCATTCGCGCAACTGCCGGCTCGACCACAGGCTCGGCCAGACCAGCCCCAGTTTGCCATCCTCGCCCTTACTGCTGTGCGATTGTGAGTCTCTGTACTCTCGGGGTATGCATGCTCACTCCTGTGGCATGCTTGAAAGTGTAATGCATCTAATACGAATTGGTATGATCCAATTTGCGGCTTTGCCGTTTACGCGTAGACAGGCTCGTGGGACCGGCACTTCTTGACGATTTGCCAGTGTCTCGTGTTTTACGGACAGGTGGGGGCGAGGGGCGCTCGAGTGCCGACTTGTGTGCAGACTGTGATGTAATGTGTGGGCCTTAGAGGCATCTCACGTCGTTTCGGGTTGGCGGGTGGCTAGTGACTGAGACGCGGTGGCTGGGAATGAGTGTATAACAACTGTAAGAGCCGCTGTCGTGCACGTTGAATGCGTACGCCGTTTTGATGTGGTTGAATGTCTGCCGGCAATATGCATTGCGCCCGTTCGTATGTGCATCGCGATCGGCTGCCAGAAGTGCTTATTCGTCGTGTGTTTCGTGCGCAGTGCCTGTCTCCGCTTTGGCCATTCGCGTTCCTCTTTCGTTCGCGGGCGGCTTTATTCTCGCGCGCAGCGGCGTGTGGCCGCACGCGCCTATCGCGTGTCGACGCGTCTTTCTGTTTCGGCGTGTGCCTTCGTCGCGGTGGCCGGTCCATCGCCGCGGAGTTCGCGTCCAACATGAGGAGCGCGTTGGTACTCATCGCCCTTCTGGGCCTTCTCGCCGCCCACGGCGCGAGCGCCCAGGATTACGTTCTGATTAAGCCCGAGCCCGGAGTGACGCTCGAGGGTGAGCTGTGGGAGGCGACGGTGCTCGTGGAGAACCCGTCGACGTTTGTCGTGCAGCGGTCCTACAAGGACGTGGACGACTGGCAGACGCTGACCACCGTCGATCGCGAGGTGACGGTGACGGCCGACGCGAACAAAGTGACCATCTCGCTGCTCGAGGCCCTTTCTCGGTGGTTTTCGTACCGCTTCCGCGTGGTGATCAAGCCGACGGAGGGCGGGGACGCCTTCCTCACCGAGTCGTTCTTCGTCGAGATCCCCCCGACGAACCAGGTCCTCCTCCAGCCGCCCCAGCGCAACCTCGGCGAGAGCAAGCACTTTGCGATCTACTGGCAGCCGCCGGGCACTGACTATCCCGAGTTTGCGCGCACGGCCCTCCGCACGGTGGGCAAGGCGCAGAACGGCGCCCCCATCGGCTACTTTCTCGACATGGCCTCGGGCGGCACCTCGGCCGTCCTGTCGCTCTCGATGTCGACGACCGTCAACTCTTTCTTCGAGATCATCAGCGAATACTGCGCGCTCACGTTCGCGCAGGGTCCCGTGACGTCGTCGGACGTGTCGACTGCGCGCTCCAAGCTCAGCGACGTCGTGACGCGCGCCATGCGCCTCCAGTACCCCGGCCAGGACTACAGCTTCGTCTTTGCGTCGGACACGCAGCCCGTGCGGTCCGCGGACAAGCTCAAGCCGTACACGTTCCTCTTCTACGTGCGCAGCTTCACGACGGGTGCGCCGGTGGAGAACAGCAAGGTGCGCGTGGCGCTCGGCCTGGCCCTCGCGGAGGGCGAGCTGCCCGGGTTCGATTCCGAGATCCTTACGCAGACGGGCGGCGTCCAGTCTCTCGACAAGCTGTCGGTGACGATGGCGGCCGTGAACCTCGGCGCCGTCACGTCGTTTGCGCTCCACAAGTATTCGACGCTCCGCTCGAACGCCAACTTCTTCATCCGCGCGAAGAGCGCCACTGAGCTCGAGACGAAGGTCAGCGAGTTTGGGGCCGACGACAACACGCACTTCAACCTTGTGCCGGGCGCTGTGGACCCCACGCAGCCCTCTCCGTTCGGGACGACCCTATACACCCTCCAGAGCACCAAGTACCCCGGTTCCTCGGTCGCGTACACGATTACGGGCTATTCGAACACGGGCGGCGCGATCGTCTCGTTCGCTCTTGCTGCGGTCGGAAGCACGTTCTCGCTTGCGTCGAACGGCGCCTACTACCTCACGGACTCTATCTCGAACACGGATAGCTTCGTGTGGGCTGCGCAGCGGTGCGCCGAGTTCACGACCGAGTCGCTCCTCCCCCAGAACGTGCAGACGTGCCAGGCTGCGTCGAACAACCCGACGTACCGTCGCATGGAGGTCGACCTGAACGGCGTTTTCGGCGTCACGACCGTGTCGATTCAGATGCCCAACTACCCCTTCCCGTCGGACCTGTCCCTCGCGGGCGCGCTCCCCGCCGGCGCTTCGAACTCGACCAAGAGCCGCCTCGAGCTGTGGGCATCGGTTGATGGCAAGACGTACGTCGACTTCACGGACTCTGTCGACGATTCAGCCAAGCGGTGCTCGAACGGGGAGCCGTCGAAGGCGGGCTCTCCGTGCACTGTTGCCTTTGCCGTGCAGGACTACACGCGGTCGACGCTCGGCAAGTCGGGCAACTTCGGGTGGCGTTATTTCCGCATCGTGTTTGGCGGTATGGAGCGCCAGTCGGACCGTCTGCTCACGAGCGACCGTTACTACGCGGCGAGCGAGATCAAGTTCACGGGTTACTGCATCTGCAACGGCCACTCGAACAAGTGCGACTATGCCACGGGCAGGTGCCTCGAGGCTGATGGAGGGGGCATCACCAGCGACATCAACCGCTGCCAGCACAAGACGGCCGGCGACCACTGCGAGGTGTGCGAGCCCAACACGTACCGCAACCCGACCAACGACGTCCCCACCACGATCTACAACTGCGACGTCGCGGATCCCGACGGAGCGTGAGTGTCTTTGCGTGTTACGTGCATGCGTGTCTGCTGCGTTTATTTGTACTTACCGCCTGTCGCGGTCGACCCGTTTTGCTCACTATGGATTTTGTTGACTGTGCGCAGTTGCGATGGCCCGGCCCTCTCCGAGATTACGCCTGTCGAAATCGAGTCGATGCAGTACCGCTACGGCAGCCGCCGCGGCGAGGCCATCGTCAGCGTCGACGCGAGCAACGTGCGCTTCCAGTACGCCCTTGCGTTCCAGATCTTCTTCCCCGTCCTCGGCCCCTGCGTCGACTGCTTCTGCTACGGCCACTCGATCTTTGACCGCCGCGCGGACACGAGCAACCGCAACATCGCCGGCTGCGACGAGTTCACGTCGGTGTGCTCTTGCGACCCGTCGTCGAACGTGCACAACGGCGCCATGAACAAGTGCGAGCTCTGCAACGTCGGCTACTGCCGCGCATGCAATGCCACCAGCGACGAAACGTGCCGCTTCGAGGTCTGCAAAGCGTGTGAGTGCAACCTCCACGCCGTGCAGCGCCTCCCCAACGGCAAGGACTTCTGCGCCGCCGACGGTTGCGGGTGCAACTGCCGCCCCGAGGACAACGTCGAGGGCGCTCAGTGCGAGAAGTGCAAGGGTGGCTACTGGAGCGTCTCGGGCGACGGCGTGAACGGCGTCACGTGCTCCAAGTGCCAGTGCAACGGCCACAAGCCTGCCGCCGTCGTCGGGACGGGCCAGGAGTGCGCTGTGCTCGGCGGCAACTGCGACATGGATGGCTCGAAGTGCATCGACAACACGGAGGGCCACAACTGCCAGTGCTGCAAGCCCGGCTTCTACCGCGATTCCGACGACCCGTGAGTGTCCTTTTACTTCCGCGCCATGTTGTTCAGTAACAGTGTGAAGTTGTGTGCCTGTCAACAACGCAATGCTCAATCCGTTGACGCAATTCGCGATTGTTTCGCCCAGGACTCTCCCCTGCAAGCCCTGCGCGTGCAACGGCCACGGCGACGCGACGCACCTCTGGGACTTCAAGAACGGCTGCGGTGTTCAGGCCGCCGAGTGCAACCCCATCGGCGGTGTCTGCGCTTGCCTCACGGCGCACAAGGTCCACGGCGACCACTGCGAGGCCTGCAACGTCGGCACGTGGAACGACGTCGGCGACTCGAAGGACGGCCGCTCGTGCACGGACTGCTTCTGCTTCGGCCACAAGGGCGCCGGCAACGAGTGCGCCGTGAAGGGCGGCGACTGCAACTTCAAGTACGACGGCACGACGAAGGACCCGTGCCAGGGCAACACGGTCGGCCATAGCTGCGAGGTGTGCCGCCCCTCGTACAAGTACGTCGACCGCACGAAGAAGCTCAACGACGTCGGCACGAACTACCCCACGGCGCCCGCCGACGACATCCGCTTCCAGAACTGCCAGCAGTGCAACTGCAACGGCCACTCGGCGGAGAACCCCGACGTCGGCTCCGGCATCTGCAACCCCGTGACGGGCATCTGCATCAACTGCGTCGACAACACGGTCAACGGCGAGGACGGCGAGTGCGAGCGCTGCGCCGCGAACTTCTTCCGCAATCTCCAGGGCCACTACGACGGCTCGAAGGACACGTGCGCGGCGTGCAGCCTCACCTCGGGGTCGTGCGCCACCGAGACGCTCGCGAGCCCCTGCCGCCCCTGCAGCGCGCAGTGCTTTGGTTCCAACAAGAAGTGCGACGAGTTCACCGGCCAGTGTCTGGACTGCGACAAGTCGAACGCACGCGGTTACCGCTGCGAGCGCTGCGTCCCCGGCTTCTACGGTGACCCGTGGGACGGCATTTCGTGCCAGAAGTGCCTTTGCTACCACAGCGAGCCCTCGCTCTGGACGGACATCCCCAACCGCAACAACGTCCTCTCGGCGCCTCTGCGCTGCGACCTGGACACGACGAAGGAGAAGCGCGGGTGCGTGCTCGACCGCACGACCCTGACGCCCGCCGTCGTCGCCGCGATCTCCGGCGCCGCGGCCAACGACGCCAACGTGTGGGTGGCCCAGCAGGCGGCGATCTCTTGCAACTGCCCCCTGGACCAGACGAACGGGACCTTCGGCGCGATTCTCGGAGGGACGATGTACACCGGCAGTCAGTGCAGTGCGTGCAACCCGCAGGGCTACTTTGGGCGCCCCACTGTGTGCAAGACGCCCAACGCCGCGGGTCAGCTTGTTCCCGGCGGTCCCAACGCATGCAGCGCGTTTTTCGAGTGCACGTCGTGCCTCTGCAACCGCAACATCGACACGTCGCTGGAGGTGAACAACTGCGCCGACAACAACGACGCCCTCATCTGCAACAACTGCCTCGGGTCCACCACGGGCGATGTGAGTTATTGCTTGTGCGCGTGTGTGCGTGTGCCTGTGCATGTGTGCGCGTGACGTGGGCAACGTGCGACTAGCTCTCAACTTGTTCTAGAAATTGATGGCCACTCTTCTTCTGCGAGCAGCAATGCGAGCTGTGCAAGTTCGGTTACTACGGCAACGCGCGCCGCCAAGACGTCGTTGGCCGCCTTGGGCTCGGCTTCGTTCTGGACGCGCAGGACAACTCCCTCAAGTGCTTCAAGTGCGACTGCAACGGCCAATCAACGCAGCGCCTCGTCAACTTTGACGGGTCGGACCTCCCTGGCATCCCCGGCGACCACTGCGTGATGACGGGCGAGGGCAACATGGGCGACTTCGTCTGCGGTTGCCGCGAGGACCTCGGTTACACCGGTCCCAAGTGCCGCCAGTGCATGCGCGGGTACGTCCTCAAGAAGGGCTTCAACCAGAACAACGAGCCCGACCCGGCGTACGACTACTGCGAGCCTTGCCCCGACTGCGTGCGTAGCGCGTACCTCGACGGCATCATCCCTCTCGAGCGCACCTTCGCCGAGATGAAGAGCGACATTGCCTCCCTCAACATGACGGTGGCGTCGTTCGGCACGGTCGACCAGCCCCTCATGGATCTCGCGCAGCAGCTGCAGCAGACGTTCGCCGAGCTCTCGGAGCGCCTCGACTCGATCGAGGCCGGCGGTTCGTGCCGTCCCAACCCGTGCCTCAACGGCGGCGCGTGCGCGGTCGATGCCACGGGCCTCACTGTGTGCAAGTGCAAGGGCATCGCGAAGGGACTCCGTTGCGAGGACACCGTCGACCAATGTGAGTGTGCGGCTATTGGTTGGGCGCTGTCTTGTTACGTTTCACGTGCTTTCGCTTACGCCATTGCGTCACAAAACGCACAGGCGCTCCGAACCCGTGCAACAACGGCGGCAACTGCACCGACCTTGCGAACGGCTACCACTGCAGCTGCCCCAAGTACTTCAGCGGCGTCAACTGCGAGTTCTCCACACCTTGCTCGTGAGTGTCTGTTGCATGTCTATACGCCTTCTTCCAGCGTCTCGCGGCAACACACTTACCCACTTCTCCCTCAGGCCCAACCCGTGCAACGGCGACACGTGCGCTCTGCTCGACAACCAGGTTGTGTGCATCTGCTCTGGCATCAACAAGGGCCCTCGCTGCGAGGATAAGATTGACCAGTGTAAGTACTCCCTCACTAATACCCAACGTCGTGCGCGCGCGTGTGTTCAGTTTGCGTTTGTGCTCACGTCGTTATATTGTGCCACAGGCGCCACGAACCCGTGCCAGAACGGCGGCACGTGCACCGACGCCTTCAATGCCTTTACGTGCTCTTGCCGTATCGGTTGGGGCGGGCCCACGTGCACCCAGCGCATGCTGTGCGAGCCCAACCCGTGCAAGAACCAGGGCATCTGCGACGTCGTCGACGGCGCGCCCGTCTGCACTTGCGCGGGCGCCGCCAAGGGAGAGACTTGCGAGGAGTCCTTCAACCAATGTGAGTCCTTGTCATTGACACACCAGTGCGGTTGATTTGCCGCCGGCACGCACGCGTTCTAACTCATGCCCGCATATGCAGGTGCCCCGAACCCCTGCCTCAACGGCGGTGAGTGCACGGACGAGATTGACGGATACTCGTGCGCGTGCCCTCCGGGTGTCCACGGAGCCAACTGCGAGAACATGGACGTCCCCGACACGTGCGGCATCCTTGCGAGCCCGTGCGGCTGCGAGGACGGCGACGCCTCGTGCTCTTGCTGTGAGTATCGCCGCTCTGCCGTTGCCACGTGACCTTCGCTCAGTACAATGTCGCGGGCGCTAATTTTTTACACCCTATTTTTTCGCAGCTCTTGCCGCGCTGTTCGACGACGGCCAGTTTATCTCGGCGACATCGCCGCTCATGCTGAACAACTTCCATTTCACTGCCGAGTTCAGCACGACGCAGACCTCCGACGCGCTCCTCGGCGGTATGTTCCACGCCTTCGACGTCAACAAGATCAGCGGCTCGGATCTCTTCGCCGTGGCTATTGTTAACGGCCGTATCGTCGTCTATCTGAGCACGGGCACGCACATCTGCAACAAATTCACTGGCAAGTGCCCGATCACGACGGTCACTGGCCCCGTCGTGAACGACGGCGTTATGTACAAGGTCGACGTCACGCTCAAGGGACCTTTGGCGACGGTCGTCGTCAACGTGCACGGTGCCGAGACGGCCATCTTCCAGACGCAGACGTCGTACAACTCGAGCGCCGGCGTTGCGATCAACACGGACGCCTTCACGCCGTTCTACATTGGTGGCCTCGACAACGCCAAGCGCGCCAAGTTCCCGACTCTCTTCAAGCCCCTCGGCACGTTCAGTGGCACGCTCATGTCGGTCGCGCTGAACAAGCAGGAGGTGCGTGTCGCGTGCGATATCGTGTGCCATGAGCTATGCGTGCGTGTTCCAGTTGCATAGATCTTTCGGTCTGACGAATGTTGCATATTGCCTGCAGGTCATTTCGTTTGGTGCGGGCTTCATCACGGGCGCGTCCTCCCCTCCGCCTCGCTTCGTCAACTGCCATATCATCGGAACGAGTGGGTGTCTCTCTCTTTCGCTTACTGCAACCGCGCGTGAATTGTATGCATTGGCCAATAATGTTCTTCGCCTTGTGCTCACTCCACTCTCTTCTCCCATCGCAGAGATCACGTGCCCCAAGCCGATCCTCCACGTGCGCAAGAACACGGTCAACTACATCCCAGGCGGCAGCTTTGCGAAGGTCGCCGGCGGCACTTACACGGTCGCCGGCGGTGTCGTCAAGATGTCCACGTCCGAGGCGCTTGCGACGACCGTCAACACGATGAACATCACCATCCTCCCGCTCGCCTTCTACGACGACGTCGTGTTTGACGTGCGCGTGATGGACCTCACCGACCGCCTCTCGGGCCTGCCCAGCTACACGAAGCCGGCCTACGCCCTGCGTCTCGGCATGTGCGGCAAGGACATTGCCCATTCGGAGTTCGACGCACTCGGCGGCTTCCTCGCCACGAACGCCATCATCAAGTTCGCGCCGCTGGCCTCCATCGGCGGCGTGCAGCACGTGTACGCGTACAACTGGCGGTCCAAGTCGCTCGAGTCGATGTCGGCCAACATTGACGCGACGTTCACGCGCCACACGGGCGACTACTTCGTCATCTCGATCCCCAACGCCGTCAACATGTTCGGCATTAGCGTCGACACGGGTTACCGTCCGTCCGCGAACGGGTGGCCTGCGGGCGGCATCCCCAACTTCACCATCCAGAAGGACACGACGACCGCGTTCTCGGCGTGGTTCTGGGCGCGCTTCGGGTGCGGGCACAAGATTGTTGACGAAATCTCGGCCGCGAACGCGCAGACCCTCGCGCAGCTGCTCGAAATCCGCGGCTCGGCGGCCCCGCCGACTCTTGCGCAGGACATGCAGGCGGACGCGGACGTGGCCATGTCGCTTGTCCACGCTCTCCGCGTGACGGGACTCCCGCAGATGATTTTCCCTTACGACGCCGCTGCGACCGACTGGAACGCAGTCCTCGTGTACCGCTACGACGCGACGTCCGAGCGCTTCTATGTCTTCGACGCCAACCACCTCGGCAACGATACCCTGTACATCCAGTGGAACTCGGTCACCCGCAAGTTTTCGCCGTACCTCACGCGCTTCAAGCTTATCCGCCACTACTCGTTCAAGACGAAGCGTGTGAGCGAGCTGGACATGGAGGCGTTGCTGACGGCGGTGAACAACAACTTTGTCGATCCCACGGCCCCGAAGGTCGTCTACGCGGCGGAGACGGCGGATCTCGTCGTGGCGCAGAACCAGAACATCGACGTGTTCGGCATTCGCGCGCTCCTGAACGTGCCCCCGGGTACCGACATTCCGCTCTACGTGCTTCCCTACACGTACGGCGTCTCCGGTCGCCCGCTCGACCAGGGCTTCACAGCCGTCGATCAGCTGTCGATGTTCTTCACCAAGACGCTCGCGGATCTCGACCAGGGTAACGACACATTCATCCTCGTCTCGACCGGCAAGTACCCGTCGAAGGCGTCCGAGCGCTGCCTCCTGACGAGCACGGACCCTGCCGTCCCCATCGGTCCCCGGCTCAACTACTACCGCCCCGGATTTGGCTACACTATCGGCAAGCTGAGCGTGAAGCGGCCGAAGCAGCAGCTGCTGACGATCACGCTGCGGTGGAACCTGAACGACTGCGACCTCGACCTGTACGTGACGGACCCTCAGGGGAAGATCACGTGGTACGGCAACAAGCAGGCCAACACGGCCGGCGGCGGCAAGCTCGTCACGGACAACATCGACGGCTACGGCCCGGAGACGTTCGTGTGGACGCAGCCGGCGGTCGCGAACTCGCGGCTCTTCGGCAAGTACGGCATCCAGGTGCAGTACTTCAGCGATGATAAGGCCGTGGACGGGGCGGCTCCGCGCCTCGTGCCCTTCACAATAACGATCCGCGAGGGCAACACTGTCATGACGAGGATCTCGGACTTTGCGTCCACCGCCAACGCCACGGCGACCGGCCTGTTCACGGGTCCGTCGTACTCGGGCCCTTACTACTACACCGTGTAAGCGCGCGGTGCGGCCAACTGCGGCGTCCGTTTGGAGGGGGAGCGTCGTATGTCTGCTGGCTGAGCGGTCTTCGTGGACCGGCAATCGGGACTTGGCGTCGCCTCCGCCTCTCGCTCCTGCGTATGCGCGTGCTCGCGCGTGTTTTACCTCCGCTTTAACAACGCGGCGTTCTTATGTGTGTGCGTATCTTTTGTCGTATTTTGAAATCTCTCTCTCTCTTGATGTCCTGTCGTCAATTTTCTTTCTGCGGCCGTGCGCGAATTCGCGTCTCTGCCTTTGCGCGTGCCGCACAAAAACCAAAGCACCATAAAAGCACTCGGTGAGGTCCAAACACGGCCTCCGAGGAACGAAAAATGTTGTGCCGACCAACTTGGAAGGGGGAACAGTCGGTGTGATGATTGCAGATAGCAAAATGGGGTTGTGTGTGGTGTGGGTGTGCGTGCGTGTGTACGTGCATGTGCGTGCGCGCGTGTGTGTGCGTGCGTGTGTACGTGCCTGTGTGCATGCGCGTGTGTGTGCGCGTGCGCGTGTGTGTGGTGGATAACTGAAACAGCAATGGAGGCATGTGGCATACATTCGCTACGGACGACCTGCGCCAGCGCGGGCCGTCGTCCTCAAAACGCACGAGCAAAACACAGATTAAAAAAAAGAATTCCTTTCAAATGAACCAAATGTTGCTGAACCGCTTTCGACCGGCGACGACGGCGGGATTGTCAGACCCAAGAGCCTCGAAGAAGCGCAAGAGCATGCGGCGGCCCGCTGCAAGTGTGGCACATGTGTGTACATCAATATTGTGCTTGCAGGGCGGAGCGTGTGGTGCGTGTTGATGTGTGCGGTGATGTGCGCGCGTGTGTGGGTGGGAGTGCACACCACGAACAATTTTTTTTTTCTCCCGCGAGAACGCAGTGCGTGCACGTGAGCCCACCCTCGTTGTTCCACTTCTTGTCCTTCTTGATGAGCGCAAGCACCTCATCGATCTGCACAGAGGGGGGCGGGGGGGGGGGGGGGGGGGGGGGGGGGGGTGGTTGTTACCAAGGGACGACAACATTGCCACACACACGCGCAGACACAGTGCGTGAAACAGACGCGAGTCTCAAAAAGACAGCCAGGGTAATGCCCCTCAAGAGCCAGCTGCCCGACACAGAAATTCTTCGCCGCACGCACCGCCTTCTCGTGCGCCCCGGCCACAAAGAGCGCGCGCGCGTGACGCAGCCACACGTCCATGTTCGACTCTTCCTTCGCGCGCAGTGCGGCCAGTTGGTCTGCGGGTACGTCGCCAGACGCCTCCCCCACGAGGTCCAGCGCCGCCTGCGCCTGCCGCACTTCGGGAAGCGCCAGTTCGGGCACATAGTTCTTCTTGATGTCCTCCATTGTCTTGCGGGCGTCGTCCACGCGGCCGAGAGCGAGGAAGGCGCGACCTGCGCGTTCAATGCACGAAAGCCGCGTGAGTGAGTGTGGAGGAGTAAGTTGAGATGGTGCTACTCGCGTCCGAGGCGGAAAGTGTCGCCTCAACAAGGGGCAAGAGCGTGCGCCCAGTGTTTTACATAAGTGGGGGCGACTATCTGTGTATCGAAATGCCACCAACACGACTGTTGCACACGCCCACTCACAGCGGCCCGCGAGGGCGATGGCCTTGTGCGGCATTGTCGCGTCCTTGTGGCTGTACAGCTTGGCGTACGCAGCCTCCGCAGCACTGCGGGGACGAATGAAAGCGCGGTCAATGTGACGGAAGGAACAGCGGTCCAGTGGGTAGTAGTGCAGAGGGAGAATCGACATCGCAATAAAGTGAAAATCGATATGCGAATCCACTTCGACCATGCTCTGGCAACATCCGCGGGCCACTTCTCTGCCATTTCGCTGCCATTTCTTCCGTCGGCCACCCACCGCGCGTCCTTGTCGCGGTCGAGCAGGCGCGCTGCGTCCGCGAGTGACTCGATGAGGTCGTCCTTCATCCCGAAAGCGCGGCGCAGCTGCTGCACAAACGTGGCCTGGACACCGCTGGGGATGGCGTCACGTGACTGGTGGACGTAGAGCGGCTGCAGGCGCCCGTCGTCGTTGCGCAGTAGCACCGCCGGGAGGCTTGGAATGCGCATGGCCTGACAGAGAGAGAGAAGAAGGGGGTCAGAGTGCCCGAGACGCACATGTCGGATCAGCCTGCATCACCGGCGTGTGTCCACTAGACAGAGGCAGAGAGAGAGAGAGAGAAGGAGGGGGTTAGAGTGCAGGCGTGTGTGCCACCACACGAGGGTCGGTCTGTTTCGGCGTGGCCACTAATTGACAAGCGATAGACAGACAGAGACATCGCTCCCTGTGACAAGCAGATGGAGAGAGTGGCCATTAGTTACACAGCGCAGACACTCAAGAGGCGCACACGCACCTGGGCAAGCTGTAGCTGCGTGTCGCAGTTGAGCCTCGCAAGAAGGAAGCGCCCCTCCCCCTGCAGCGCAAGCTTCTCGAGACGCGCACCCAACTCTTGGGCCGACGGCGCCCGCGCCGAGAAGGCGTAAATGAGAACGGGCGCGGGACTGCAAAGGCACGGCACATGCGAATGGGTAACGCGTAACAGCGACGCCCAACACAACACAGGTAACCGTACAATAGACGCAGCCGTTCGAAATTTCGTGCGTGCGCGAGCATGCGCGTGCGAGTGCGTGTGTCGTAGTGTATATGCTCGAAAGCGCGTGTTAGGGGGGGGGGGGAACACATGCATCCAAGTGCCCCGTATCAATAATCACGCAAGAAAGCACACTGTGCGACGCCCGCGCACGCACCTCTGCATGATGCCCTGCGCCGTTTGCGCCGTCATGTCCACAACCACCGGCGGCGGCGACCCGGGCGTTCGACCGAGCGCATCCCCCTGCCCGCGCTGTGCATTATGTGCTGAATTTGGAGCCCCTTGTGTCGGCTGGTGCTGTGGCGGCATCTGTCCACGCCCAGCACCGCTGGGCGGCACCCCGGCACCGCGCGCCCCCGTGGAGAGAGCACGGAGTTCGCATGTGCGCGGAATCCGTGTGTGAGTGTGAAGTGGCGGATGTGAAGGGTGCGCGTGCACGACGGCTCGCGTGAGGGACTGAGCTGGGGAGAGTGTGCGCGAGATTGCGCGTGCGCCTGAGCCTGTAACGAGGCGCGCGACGGTGGAAGGGACCGACGCCATCGCGGAGAACACACTGCAAGACGCGTGCGGTGGGGTTCAAACTAATGAAAGACGCGCAGCGATACGCCCGTGTGTGTGCCGTGAACGTTTTGTGTGCGCTCACCTCCAGGTGACGGTGAATTGGCGTGTGTCACGTGACCGATCAGCTGGCGAACACAAATCGATGAGACCGCTTGCCGATTTGTGCATGTTGCCCTCTGCTCTGGCTGTGCGTGCGAGCGCCTGTGCGTGCCCGTGTGTGTCCGTGTGCGTGCGTGCGTGTAAGTGTGCGGGTGTAAGTGTGCGTGTGTAACTGTGCGTGTGTAAGTGTGTGTGTGCCTGTGTGTGTGTTGCCGCCGTTGCAGTTGAGAATTCCGGGTGTGGGCGCCTGTGCGCCGTCTTCCGGCCGAAGAGTGCACAGGGGAAAATGGTCGTGACGTTGCTTAGCGGCTCGCGGACGATTGGACACGTCTCTTTGTACGATGCATCGCTGCAAGGTGTGTTCGTACACGACCTGCGCTTCAGTTGCGCGCTATGCCTTGTACCGCGTTGTGCCAACACTTACTATGCGGATGATGCTTATTCACCGGCTGTCTGTCACTGCAGTCGTTGTGCGCCTCGATGACCCCCTGCGTGGCGTCGGTGGCATCACAACGGCGAAGACAGACCTTCTCTCGCTGTGTTTCTATCTCGATACGCTCTACCGACGACCTACGGTACGCGCTCGTTTCCTTACATTTGTGGGGAAATTGAATACGGACGAAGCCGCTGTGTCTGTTGTGTGCATGTACGCGGGTTATAGCTGTGTGTGTGTGTGTGTGTGTGTGTATGTGTGTGTGTATGCGTGTGTGTGTGCGTGTGTGTCTGTGTGTATGTCTGTGTGTATGTGTGTGTGTGTGTGCGTGTGGTGTGTGTGCGCGCGCACGTGTGTGTCTGCCGTGCGTGCGCACGTGCTTCTGCGTGCGCGACACACCGTGCCATTGACATTGGACACTCGGCGCTGCGTAGACGCGGCCGAATGACCCCGCGGTGGAAGAGACGATTGAGAAGATAGTCGAAATACTGCAAAAGCTGCCGAACCAGCCGTCGTTTAAGGTGGGACTGCACTGAGGGGCACACGTGCACATCCCCGCACAGCCGCACCTTCTACTGCCTTTCGCACATACGCGTAAACATGTATACACACCAGGGCACGTACGCCCGCAGGCACACACACACGCACAAATATAAACACACATACACACACACACACACACACACACATTCAGTTACGACAGCTCAACAACTCGCGTCCCATGCAGACGTACCTTGAGCAGTCTGGCGTGTCGTCGCTTTGCCCGCGCGTGTCAGAGAAGGTCGGCGCACAGTTTGACCCCAATGCCATGCGATTTGAAGGTGTGTGTTGGCTGTGTGCGCGGAGGCATGTCGGACGCGTGACTCTCTCTTGCGTTCGTGCGTTACTCTTCTGCCCACTGACGCGCGCTATTCACCCGGTTGTTCCCACATGCGAACGGCATCATGCGTTTTCTACAATGTGTTTTGAATGTGTCAGGCAGTGTGTGCGGAGGCGTGTCGGACACGGGACTCTCCCTTGCGCTCTTGCGCACGTGCGTCTCTTGACACGATGACGCGCGCTGTTCCAAATGCGAAGTGCGCAAGTTGCGTCGTGTGTTTTCAGTGTGTTTTTCCAATGTGTCAGGCCGTGGGTGCTTGAGTGCGTCTAGTTCGCATGCGTTAACTGCATTCTTACGTGTGTGCACATGCACGCAGACTACCTTGGGAATGTCGGCCTCCTCAACCAAGTGACAGTGCTGTGCAACCAGCTCCGCAACGACGCACACACGCTCGAAAACCACAAGTACATGGCCCACCAGCTTGCGCTGCTTTATGTGGGTCCTGTCGATTTTTTTGCGCATGTGCCCACGCGGGATGTTCATGCACGTAAGCACGCACACACGCACGAACACGCACTGAAAAACACTCACACACACACACACACACACACATACACACACACACACACACAAGCACACACACACACACAAGCACACAGAGACAAACAACACACACACACACACGCGCGCGCGCGCGCACGCACGCACATACACACGCGCGCAACAACAACAACAAACAAACAAACACACACTAAACCGCTCTCATCCCCTCAGCAATCCGTGGGCACTGCAGGGCCCCCACTCGATCAATTCAAAAAGATCATCGAGTCGCAGTTTGACGCCATCAAGCAATCGACCTCCAGCGGAAGCCCACCACACCTCACACCCGAGCAAATCCATTGGTGCGTTGTGTGCACTATCGCGCGCGCATGCATCTTCGCAGGCACTCTTGTGAACACACTGACACATGCGCGCATGCGTTCGCGTCACACGTGCTCGGTTGCTCACGGAGAACTGGACCGCAGGCTGGACGGTCTCGTGGCAAACATTCTCGCGATTATCAACGCGCTGCCGGAGCCGCTCATCGATCCCTTCCAGCCACTCATTGCCGCCATGCAATCGGACCCCGTAATGTAATAGGCGCGTGCGACTACACTGGCGTGCGTGATTGTGCGTGCGTGCGTGCGTGTGCGTGTGTGTGCGTTGGACTATACGGCCTCGCTTGCCTTTGTTTTTTCCAAAGCCTAACAAATCAAGGGCGCAAACGACTTTCTGCAACGGATGCACTTTGTTCAGGAAGCACGCAGTATCACGCACGCGCATGCGCACACGCACACTCACACACAACACTTACACATACACAACGACACCACGCGCGCACTATTGATGGTGCGGCACACAAAGTTACAACAAGTGTCGAAGACACCGTGCGACAATGCGGCCGGGCGGATGCACAGCAAAAGCCACAACAATCGATTGTTTCTCTGGTGACCAAACGACGCAACGTCACTGGGAGAGGACGTCAAGCGTCGCGGACACGAAGTCGTCGCACGAGGGGAACTCTGCGAGGACGGAAGGAAGAACGCCTGCGGACGAGGTAAGGCGTGAAGAATGAAGTGAGACAGTATAGAAAAATGGAGATTTCTCCCGCTCGCACGTACACACACTCTAGGCACACTGGAGTCGGTGAGCAAGGTCGATCAACTCCATTGATGCACGGAGGGAAAGGAACAGCAACCCACCGACGACATCGAAAAATTCCTGGAACGACTCCGCGGGAAGCCACTCGTCGTTGTACGCGGCAAGCATCTGCACCGACGGTAGGGGTGTCAGGGGGAGTCCAAATATGGAAAGTGCTCACGCACGGCTTAAACGGCCGACTCAAACGCACGCACACTACAGACACACAAAAACAAACAAACACACTCCCACACACAGACACAGACACACGCAACACGCACCTTCTCGCACTTGGCGATGGCATCCGCCTCGCGCGCCGCAATGGCGTCAAAGGCGGCTTCCTGCCATGCCGTCGTCGCAGGCACAGTCCCACGTGACTCGGCAACCTCGTGCAGCACACTCGCGAGTCCGTTCACCATCGCAAAGAACACGAGGTACGGACGGTACTGCGCGTACGTGAGAGGCTCGCGCGTGCGTCCCCGCGCAGCCGCAGCAGCCCCCACGCCGCCACTCGCGCGCACGTGGGCGAGCAGCACAAGTCGGCGCAAGAGAACGAGGCGTCGGCGCCTGAAGTCGTCGGGAGACAGAAGGAAGGCCGCAAGCAGCGCATGGTACAGAGGACCGTCCACATTCTGCGTCGTCGGCGGCCACTGACTCGGCGGCTCGGCAAGGAACTGCGTCAGCGCGTTCTCGTACGACCGGCGAGACGACGTCGTCGACGCCTGTGCAGGCGCCGCAGAAGGCCCCGCGCGCTTGTATTCGAGCAGCAGGAAGGCCATTTGCGCCACGTACGGCAGCATGCGAATGTTGCTCTCGGGACCCCCGCCCTGCGACTCGGCGCTGAACGACTGCTGGTGCGCGTAGCGTAGGAGGAGGAGCTTGAGGTCGTGCACGAGAATGCGCACGCGGGGGCCCTCCACGCGGCCGAGGTTGCCGAGCATGGCAAAGTACTTGTCGACGCACGCGGCGTACGCGGCCACCGGCGTGTTGGGCCCGCACATGGGCATGAGATTGTTGCACTTGGACTCGTTGCGGAGGCTCGCGCCGTCCCATTCCGACTTTGGATGTCGCCCAGCGCGGTCCGCCCTGGCCGCCTCCCGGTGGCACGTGACGTGGACAACGTGGAAATGCGTGACGGTCGAGTACCCCTTCTCTCGGCGCCCCCCGCCGTCCGCGTCGACCTCCACACGCCGGCTGAACGTGTAAATGCCGAGCACTTCGCCGGCCTTGAACGTGTAGCCTTCGCGGCATATCATGCACACGTGGCCGCTCTCCTGCGTGAGGTCGCGGAGCCCAGCCAGGTGCGCCTGCGCCGACTCGCTTGCCACGATCTTGTTGCTGTCGCTCTTGAACCCCATGTCCTTCAGCATCTGCGCACGCTTCGCCTGTGCAAGCGCGCGCTTGCGTGCGGCAGTCTGCGCGCGGACAGAGTCCACCTCCCGCTCCACGTCCGGATTGTCCGCACACAGCGACGCGAGGAGATTCTCGGCGAGGGAGCCAATCTGGGTCGATGCGGACGAGACGTGCTCGAGCGAGTGCGCGACGGCAATGACGCCGCACTGCTGGAGGGCGTTCTGCGTGGGCACGTGATGCGAGGCAAGTCCAGCGAGGAGGCGGATGGCGACAGGGAGCATCGGGCGCGCCAGGAATTCGGTCCACTCCGCGTTTGCCTCTGTGTGGGCGACACCGTATGGCGTCAGTGAGTGCGACAACAGACGTCACATGGCCGAAGAAGTCGACAGGACCCCACATGTAAGTGAGCGAGAGAGTCAGACATCACAGGGCCCATCACTGAGAGAATTGGCAAAGAGGGCGGCAATTCCCGCAGCATACACAACGGCGGCAATTGCGGAAAGCATGAAGGGCACTGGCTTCAACCCATCGCCAAACGATGCAAATAATGACTCGGGAAAAGACTCACCGCCTCCGGTGGGCGCCGTCGACTTCGGCACACCACTCTTTCCTGCGATGTACGCGGCGACGCTCTGTGGGATGCCGAGGGCAAGCGTCGCGTCCTTCAACAGCACGGCGCTGCGGTCACCCGCGCGTGCCGTCTCCGCCATGCGACAGAAGCACTCGGCGTGCGCACGCCCGACTTCGACGTCCGTTGCGTGCGGGTCGTCGAGGCTCGCGAGCTGAAGGTGCGGCGCAAAGTGGGCGACGAGCTTCGACGCCAAACCAGCGTCGCCGTACGTGAGGAACGGCAGCACGCGCGCCATTGCGGTGAGGATCTTCCTGTTGTGCGTGGCAAACGGACTCGAGACCCTCCCCAGGAACGCGCGCATGGCTTCTCCGCCGTCAGCGCTCCCGAGAGCGACTGCGCCCGCAGCGGCGCCGGCGTTGGCCTCCTCGACGACCTTCTCTATCACGAGGAGCAGGGCCTGTGCAATGTCGCCGCGGTCGTCCTGCGCAAACGCCTGCTTGAGCTTGGCCATGAGGATGCCGAGAGCGTTGAGCTCCGGACGCAGCATCGCGACGCGGTTCGCGCGGACCATCGAACAGGCGAGGAGGCGGAGGACGAGCAGCGCAAAGTCACGCTCACGCGCAAAGTCGCGTATCGTCCACAGGTGATACAGGACGACGGCGAGCCCCGGCCCTTCGCAGAGCACGCGCGTGATGCCAAACTCCACCTCGGGGTCCGTCGCAGACTCGGCGTCGTCGCCCACCGACTCGACCATATCCTCCGTCGCCTCCCCGTCGAGGCCTTGCAGGCGATACACGACCACCATGGGAGGCACCGTGCCCGCGCCGCCGGCGACGCCACCGGCAGCCGCGTTTGCCGCGTCCCGTTGCGCAATGTGCTTCTTCCACACGTGCTCGTACACGCCGGCGATGGGCAGGTCCAGCATCATGATCTTGTTGGCGACGAGCAGCTCCATCCCAAAGTCGTCCTCCGTGAGGCCAAAGAGCTCGAGGTCCGTGCATATCTTGTTCTTGACGTCGCGCATCAGCGGCCCAAATTCCTTCGACGAGTACGGGTTGTTGGCCATCGATCCGCGGATAAACTCCTCCTGTGTCGGCGTCTTCGTCAGGACGAGCTGGAACTGCGGGGGCGCGGGCGTCGGGCAGACGACCTCGCACATCTGCTCAAACAGAAACAGCGGCGTCTTTCGGTCCGTCGCAAACGCGGCCGCCGCGGCGCCCTTCGGCGACAGCATGTCCAGACACGCGGCGAGGAAACCGCGCTTCTCCGCCTCGCTACCCGTGGTCAGCCGCTGCAGCAGCGCGAGAAGATCGTGCTCGGCATCGTCCGCCAGCGTCGATCGCTGGACGACGAGCCGTCGAAGCGCGAGATAGCCCTCGAGCACGGTGGACGTCAAGTTGAGCGCCTGCGGGGGAGGGAAAGCGGCTCGACGTAAGCGCATGTAAGTGTAAACCCCAGATACGCGCCGCATGTCCTAGCACACAGAGATACACGCGAATATTTCACGAGCAAACATGTGCACCTTGAAGCGCTGCGCGATACGCGGCTCCTCCAGAAAGGCCGTCAGCAGTGCCACGAGCATCTTCAGTGCATAACCCTGCCCAAGCTCCACCGACGCCACCGCACGCGCCTCAATCTCCTCCGCGCGCGCAATTTGTCCGCGAATGTGCCTGCACAGCGCCGGCAGAATGCCACGCGCGACGAGGTACAAGCGACGGGAGAGAGGCTCCGTGAGACGTCGGAACAAACCCACAAACTCGGACGCCGCCTCCCCACTCTCGCCCAGACGACCGAGCAGCGCCGTGAGAATGTCAATGATGCGCAGCGTGCGCGGTTCGGACGTGCAGAGGGCTTCGACGAGCGCGCACGCCTCCACGCGGACGGCACGCGACGACCGCGAGAAGAGGAGCTGCCGCATCCATACGCCGCTGACGAGCGCTGCGACTGGGGAAGCGCCAATGGAGGAGCGGCGGCGAAGGGCCACTCGACGGCGCCACCGAAGGGCATACTTGTGCGCGAGGAAATCGTCGCGAGACTTGTGCGCCTTCAAGGGACACATGGTGGACAGAAATTGAGACACTTTCGAATTCGAAGAAAAAAATAAAAATAATAATGCACAGTTGGCATGCGCATACGCGAATGTCTACACGGCGACCACGTGTGTGCGCTTTCACCCACCGCTGAGCCGCTCGTTCCGTTTCGCGCGGTCCATGCGGCAAACGAGTCCGTCGGCGCACCCGCAGCCCACGCCGAGTACGACAGCGCTGGGGCCGCGCCACTGTTGAGGGCGCCGCTTCGGCCCGTCAGCGTCGTCGCACACATCCGCACGACGACCTGCAAGCACGGGAGAATGACGTCCTCGGTCACTGTGGGGGAGTCGGACCACGCGCCGACAGCCCCAACGAGCACAGAGACGCAGAGCCTAAAGCGCTCCTCCCAGCACGCGTCGTCGATGCCGCACAGGTCCGTCAGAAGGGCCATGTCCGCACGCGACGACTGCACGAGGTCAACGTACGCGCCTCCGCCCATCGGCGCAATGAGGCGGCCACTCAGCAGCCCAGACACTTCGGCGGTGACACGCGGGTCATTCGTCGACAGCTGGCAGAGAATGCGCCGGGCCGCGACGCGAACGGCCTTGCTGCCCCTCCGCAGACTGTGCTCAAAGACGTCCTGCACGAGTCCGGCATCGATCAGCGCTCTGCGCGCGTCCCCGTTGCGCACAAGCGATTCGATGAGGTGCAGGGCCTGGTCGAGGAACGCGGACGTGCAGCCAAAGCACCGGCCAGATCCAGACGCGCCGCAGGTGCCTTCCTCACAGGGGGCATCAAGCCCGTTGGGCAGAGACGGTGCACGCTTCGCCATGGCCGACGGCGTGGACGCTGTGCCTGCAAACACAGTTATGTCAAAGGGAGAGGCGCCATCTGGTGTGGGCGGCGGGGCGGTCTGCTGCGTGGCGTCCGCAGAACGCGCCAGGTAGGCGATGATTTCGCGCCGCATGGCGCCGACGAGCTGCACGCTCCGCCCCATCGCCTCGTGGGCCGCGCGGCACTCCCGCGAGTAGAGAAGCGCAAGCATCGTCACACGCCTCGCCGCCTTGCCTCCGGTCGCTGCAGCGGCAGCCGTGCTCGCGGCAGCCGCAGCTGCCGATGCAGAGGAAGGTGTCGCGGCAGCCGCAGAGAGGAAAGTCGCAAACGCATCGCCCGAGAGGGTGCCAGGCGTCGTCCCGTCGCGCGGCGCGTTCTGCGGGTGCGACGGGGTGGCGTGCGACGCTTGCGGCGTGTCTTCGCGATCGCCGGCAGCGGCGACGAGCGAGAGAACGGGCGCACGGTACGCTACAATTTGCTGGTGCTTCCTGTGGGCGTTTTCGAGCTCGCGGTCGATCGCGGCCGTCGCCTTCTTGAGGTCTTCCTCCGACTCGATGGGCTCGGCGGCGAAGGCGGGCTTCGCGACGAGCGAGAACTCAAAGCGCCCGTACTTCGAGTAGCCGCATTCGTTGCACAGGAACGCGCGCGGGTTCTCGTAGTTGATGTTCCGGCACTGGCGGCACTGGTGCGCGTTCTCGCCGCAGTTTCGACAGATGCCGTGGCGGTCCGTCACCGTGCGATTGCAGCGGGGGCACGTGAGCTTCTCCAGCGCAGACGCGAGAAGGTTCTCGTAAAAGTCGGCGTATTCGACCATGAGGTTCGTCGCCGTGATCGGAAGCGCAAAGTCCACGCGGTACTCGGACACGCCCGGCGCGAGCAGGCACGACTTAGCCCTCGTCCACAGGCTCCACTTGTTGCGCAGCTCCCCCAAGTCCCCGACGGCGCGGCTGCAAAAGTACACGTTGAGAGTGCGGACCATGCGCGAAGGGCGCGCGTCCGTCACGTGGACGGTGAGCGACGATATCGTCTGCGCGTGGGAGAGGCGCACGCACATGGCCTTGTCCGTAAATTTCGTCTCCGCGCGGACATTCTCGAGCTTCACCGTCGCAAACGGCGTGTCGGGCGCGCTGCACACGAGGCACGGATTGTCGTCCATGTAGTACCCGTCGACGTCAATCAGAGAGGAGAGGCGCGCGTAAATATACGTGTTCGGGTGCGCCGCGAGCATCCCATTCTCCCGCCGGACGAGTGCCACAATCTTTTCGGCGTGCTCAGCGACGCGATCGGCCCCTCCCCCGCGCGACATCACGTGACCGAGCAGCGCGAAGAACTCGGCGCCGTTCCGTCCCCGCGCCGGAATGCCCTCCCACTGGTTCCACAGCGCCCGCTCAATCGCCTCCCGCGTCGACCGACCGCAACGCCGCCACATAAAGTACACGGCGTTGCACGCGTCCGCACGCACGGCCTGCGAGCGGTTCTCCAGCAGGCACCCCACCACCAGCTGCTCCACGGCGCCCGCAGAGGCCATCGCCGCATCCACGGCGTCCGCGAGAGGCGAAGTGTCCGCAGTCCCCTTCTCAGCGTCAATCGCACGCGCGGCATCGCCATAGAACGTCCCGCGGCCCTGCAGCGACGCCGAGCCCCCGCCGAGCGCCTCGAGGACGTTGCCGCTGACAGACGCCGAGAGCGAATCGGCCCGGCCAGTCGCACGGGGACCAAAGAGCTTCGCCCGCAGGTTGTCTATCTTGTTCCTCAGCGCCCCGAGCGGGTCCGGGGCGTCCGGATCGACGAACCCGGAGCGCTCCTTGGCCGCGTCCGCGACGTCCGGCGGCACGAGGGCGCAGAAGACGAGCCGCAGGGCCGGGGACACAGCGTCGTCGGCAAGTCGGCCGATCGTGTGGAGCACCAGCGCTATGACATCGGGATGCGCGGCACAGAACGCTTGCCATCCCACCGGACGCGACTGCGCCGTGTCGAGCGCCTTCTTCGCGTGGCCGACGACCGTCACGTTCTCGCCGTGCGTGAGGGTGCGACGTCCCGCGCACTTGGAGAGGTCCTCCCGGAGCTCGCCCAGAATGCGCTCGAACGCGTAGTCGTCGCGAACGGCAGAATAGCGCGCACGGTCCACGCACAGCAACGAGAGCAGCTTGCGGGCACCCCTGTGGGATGCGCCTCCGCCAGACTTCGACGCCCGCACAAGGTCGCACAGTGGACGCGCCCATTCGCGCTCGAGCGCCGCGAGACCGGCAGGATCGTCCCCGCACGACGAACGGGCGAGGTGCCGCGCAAGCGACAGCACCGTCTCAATGGCGAGTTCAAGGTACGACGCGAAAGGATCGCGCGAATTGGGGGTCGGCGCCACGTTGCCCGCCGCGGGTGTGCTTGTGGACGGCAGGGCTGGGAAGAACGGGGACAGATCCATAACGCGGCCGCTGTCGCCAGGCAAAAGCAGCGCGCCACAAGCCGCCGGTGCCGAATGAGCGTCTCCCTCTGCCCGAGTGGATGTCGCACGCGCGGTGAGTGCGCGAAGTGCGCCGAGAAGGAACGGCAGCGCACCCTGCGCTAGCAGCCCAGAGGTGATGAGCGAGCCCACGGCAGAACTCGGACGGCTTCGCTTCGAGGATCCCGATGGCGCACCAGCAACTGGGGGAGGGGCCGTCGTAGCAGCGTCCTTCTCCTTCAGCCTGGCCAGAGTGTTGGCCACCATCAGCAGCAGCACGGCCGATTCGGACGAAGGCGTGCGAGTGGCGAGTGCCTCGGCGGCGCTCTCATCCCCAAAGCCGAGCGACTGGACCAAGCTCGACAGCAGACGCTCCACCGAACGGCGCTCAAAGTCGTCTCCAACCATGCGAGAAGACAGGAGAAGGAGCGCCTGCCCATATGCCACAGACGCAAGACCACCCGCAGCGCGCGCGCGCGAAACCGTTTCGGGACCGGTGAGCACGTCGAAGAGCATCGCAAAGACGCGCCGCGACGAGTCGCTCTTGGCGTCCCCTTCTGTCGCACTGCCCGCGCCGTCCGCAGCGTCACGCTCCGAATCCCTCTTCTGCCGCGAGGCAGCGGCCGCGACTTCGGCGTCCGCCTGTTCAATGTCGTCGTCGCGCTCTCCGTCCTCCTCTTCTTCAAAGTCATCGTCACGTTCCCCTCCCGCCTCTCCGACAGCAACATCCGCAGGCTCCGCGTCGGCGTCGACAGGCGGCATGTGCTCAATATCAAACTCGCCCTCTTCGACGTCGCCCACTTCGTTGTCCCCCGCACCGCCCGCGCCACCCATGAGCAGCGTACCACCCATATCGAGAACGGCGCGGTCCGCGGCGTTGAACATCAGACGCTGGAGTTCCCGCTGCGCTTCGGCCGTTATCGCCGCTTCATCCTCGAACGCGGCGTCAGCGGCCTGCGCAAACTGGTCGTTGCCCGCATCGCTCTCGCCAGGGTCACCCTCGGCCAGGGCGCGCGCACGTACCAGCCGGGCGCGCTCTTCTTCGGCAAGGCTCAGCGCAAGGGCCATTTCGAGCATCGCGGCGTCCTCAGCGTCCTCCGCCTCGTCGCCCTCGTCGCCCTCTTCTCCCGCCATGTCTTCGTCCTCCATGTCGTCGTCGGCTTCCGGGGCGTCCGCGTCGGCGCGGGGTACGTCGGCCACTGGCGCCGCGCGAGTAAGTTCGCGGCGCACAAAGCTGTTGAAAAAGGCCGCGTCTTCCGCGCTCGCTCTCTCCATGTACTCGAGTAACGCCCCTCCCTGCAGTGGGTCACGGCCTGCGAAGCCACGTGGCCCCCGCCCTGCATCCGCGGCATCGACGGCATCCGAGAGGTCGTTGAAAACGTCGCGCAACTGGCGGCCCCCCTGCGGAGGGTCCTGCGTACGCGCGTTGACCGCAGTCCCATCCTCCCGCTCACGCCTGCCGAAGATATCCGGAAGTTGAGCGCGGTTGATCCCGAGAGCGTTGGCGGCCGCCGCAAAGCCCACATCCGCATCGTCCAGGTTCGGGGGATGCACTGGAAAAGACGTCATGTCGTGCGTGGTGGGGTCGTGGTCGGCGTCCTCGTAGCCGCTCGTGTGACAGTCGTCGCACAGGTCAAAGTTGGGGCACACGTTGCAGCGCCAGCGACGGCGCTCTATGGGAATCGCATGGCACCCGTCGCATTCGTAGATGAGGTCGTCCTCTTCCACCATGCTCGTGTCGACGTCGCCAGCGTGGCCTAGGGCCCGCTCCCCTTCCTCTCCCGACCCACGCGCCCCACGCCCGACGCCCCGCAACCCAAGCAAGGGCACGTACGCGTCTCCTCCAAACGGGCTTCCCGCCATGCGCGCGTGGCCACCGGCCGCGTCCACGCCGGTGCGCGACCGCCGTCCCGTCGAAGACTGCGGGCGGCTGTTGCCCCTGGAACTCGGCGGCCTGTTCGTTCGCTCATCCTCGCGACCGTCCGCGCCCGTGTCGCCCGACTTCTTCGCGCCCCCACGCCCGGACGACCGCGCCCCCGTGATCCTCCCACAGCACCGGCTGCACGCATGGCGAATTTCCGGGTCGTTGCAGAACAGCATCGACGTGAGCACGTGACCCACCCTTCCGGCGACTTCGTCCGGCTTGGGATCGGCGCGTCGCACGGCCAGCTTGAGCTCCGAAACGAGAATGTCCACGAGTGGCCTCACGACCGACTCCACGGCGGGGCGGGCGGCTGTCGACGACGACTCGAGCACGTCACCCCTCTGTCCGTACACGCGCCAGAAGGCGTCGCACAGCCGCGGCACAAAGGCAGGCTCGCCCTCGATGTGCGCCTCGAAATTCGAAGGCCGCCGACGCGCAATCCGACGGACGGACGAAAGGACGCTCCCCAGGGCCGTGGCGTCCAGCGTCGGCAGTGCTGCGCTGGCCAGTGCGAGCCGCCTTGCGTCCTTTGCCGCGTGATAGGCATTCGCAGAGCCAATGCACCGTATCAGGAGACGTCGCGAGTCGGCGCGGAGGTCCGCTGGGAGTCGGTGAGTGAACGCCAACTGCGAGACGTACTCGGCGACCTCCCCGCGAACGCGGTCCACGCAAGCAATCTCCGTTGTGGAAATGTCAAGCGTCGAGAGCAGCAGCGAGCGAAGTGCAAGCCTCAGCTGCGCCGCCGCGGAGCCGGTGTCGTCGGACGCAGACGCCGACGCGCCGACTTCGACGTCCGCGTGCGAATCGATGGGCGTGAGCCGGTCAATCGGGAGGCCGTACAGTTCGATGAAGTCGATCATCGGTGGATTGTCCCGGACGAAGCACCCGCCAAACGACAGCGCGACCTCGTCGGGGAGGGCAAGCGCCTCGCGCCGCGTAAAAGGGATGTCGTACCACCGGCGCACGCCCTCGCGAAACTCGACAGTGCGGCCCAATAGCCGCACCTCGGTCGGAATGTGAGCGGTGCTCGCGCCGCCCACCATCACCCTCACGCCGACGAGCGCGACGGAAGCGTCCGTGCAACGCGCCGTGATGTTGAAGCCCTCGCGGCGGGGACTGGAGATGAATTCGTTCGCGTTCATGAGCCTCTGCTTGGCCGTCGACGCCGAGTAGGCCTGCAGCAGATCGTCGCCGCCAAATACGACGTCCTTGGTCACGTGCTGAACGTGCTCAAAAAAGTCAATGGGTGCGCGGCGCGCGCGTCCCTGGGCAAACGGACCGGCCGCATCGGGCGGGAACAGCCTCTCCACGTCCTCCGACAGCTGCAGCGAGCCCGCGCCCTGCGCGCTGTCACCCGCAGTCGACGAGCCGGCGGACACTGTCGAAGCCACCGACACGAGTCTAGACAGCAGGCGTCGCTCGGCTGCCTGCGCGGAGGCGGGCGGCAAATTCACAGAGTCACCGAGCCGCGGCTTGCGGGGCGTCGCGCTCTTGGCACCTGAAGCCGCAGCCGAACCGGCCGGTGGGGCGCTGGCAGCCTCCGAGGCAGTGCCGGCGTGCAGCGCAGCCACTGCTTCCGTGATGGCACACCGGTGAAACGACCCGTCCTCCGTGAGGAGTATGACGGACGCAGCGTTGGGAACGCGGCGCGCTGCCGCGGCCAGGCTGCCCACCGTCGAAAACCCCTCGATGCGCGCCGAAATGCGCGAAAACTGCGCACGCACGCCCGCCTTTCCGAACGAGAAGACGCCGAGCGTGCCCGAACGGCGTGAGAGAGACGCCACCAGACCCGGCAGTCCGTCAATCTCAAGCCACTCGACTCGCGCGCCCAGCGCCTGTTCCGACATGGGCGAGCGCGCACCTCCACGCGACGACGTCGTTGACGTCGGTGCGGAGAGGCTCTGCGGCGCACTCCCCCGCGCGCCGTCAGAGGCCGCACCGTTGTCCTTGCCGAGCGAGAACACGTCGGTGAGCGCAAACCCGCCGTCCGTGTGCTTCAGGCGGCCCACAAAGAGCGCGCCGTCGTCACGTGACCACAGCAGAGAGCGAAGCGGGCGCGAGTAGTACACCGACGCGCCCAGGGTGCCCGCGGCGTCGTAGTCCGATGGAAATTCGACGCGCGCGTGCACATCCACAGGCCCAGCGCCGGCTGGGACGTCCGAGAGGCGCGTCGCGTAGACAGTGCCGGATATGCCCATCAAAAACAAAACGGCGTCGCCGTCAGCGCCAGAGGGGCCGTAGTGACCCGCGAGCGACGCGTCGACGATGGATTCGCCAGAGGGAAGGCAGGCGACGCGTTGCGGGCAGAGGTTGTCCGACGATAGGTCAAACACGGAGACGCGTGCAGGGGTGACGACCGCGAGGCCCACGTGGGAGCCCGGCAACCACAGGCAGCGCACGACCACGCCAGAGGCAGACGACTCGTCCGAAGGAGCGCCCACGGAAAGCTGGTCGGCCACACCGCCGTTCTCGTCGACAGTGACGACGCTGCACTCGCGAGCGCCGCACACGGCAACATAGCGAGGGTGCGCAGGGTTGGCGGCAACGCTCACAACTTCGCAGTCCACGTTGCAGCGCGACAGCACGAGAAGACGCTTCCTATCAATGCCCGAAAGCGACGCCGAGCGCACAAGTCCCGAACCGCCCGCGTCCACGACCGCGAGTGCGTCACCGTCGCCGGCAACAACGGCGCGCGCACGCCCAGTCCCCGTACCCGCGCGGTCGCCACCCTGCGACCACAGTGCAATCGAATTGCGTTGCGGAACAGCGCCGACACCAGAGGCGAGCGTCTTGAATGCGCGCACCGCCTCCCCGTCGGACTTCATGCGGGCGTTCTCCACAGTCGACACCTTGGTCGCGGCACGCGGCGCAAGGATGTCGTCCGCAGGCGTCGGAGGCGCGGGCTTGCGCGGGAACCAGTCGTCTCCGGCCGCCTCGTCGCTCGACGCAAACGACGTCAGCCCTTCGCGACCCACAAGCCGCTGTAGGAGCGCCAGCAGGGCCGCAGGGAGGGCGGAGGTGCCCAGCGCGGACATGAGCATGGCACGCTGAAGTTCGTCGGCGGCGTATAGGTCGGGCGCATCCGACGCGGCGCTGAGGACGGCATCGGCGTGCTCCGACATTCGCTTGTCTTCGTCGTCCGAGCGCGTGTGAACTCCAGCGCCGTCGTGACCCTGCTGGCGGCTCGATGGGCGAGAGGGCCCTTTCGCAGGCGCCTCTCCTGTGCGCGTTCCCATAGATGAGCTTGGGCGCGACGAATGGCGGCTGGGTGTAGTGCCACCGGCACCGGTCGCGCGAGGCGGGCGCGCACTTGCGGCTGCGTCGCCACGCGGGCGCTCGACATAGGGCCGTGGGCGCAAGGAAATGCACGAGGCGCCGCGAGGGCCGCCGCCGCAGTCGCAGAAGAAGCGACTGAAGCGCGCGTACGAGACATCGTGGCCCTTGTGGCACACGCGCGCGCACACCGAGCAGCAGCCCTCCGAATTGGTGAGCCCGCACGTGTAGCAAAAGTACCAGTGCTGGTCGAGAAAGTTCTTGCCGGTCGAGTTGTACGTGCACACGCGTTCGGCCAGCGCCCGCGCCTCGGCCTCTTCACGGTCGACGGGTCCGCTCTCTTCGCCAACCTCCACATCCACCGTACCAATTGCATCGTCTTCGTGCGTTCCACCCGCGTGAGCAGCGACGGATCCCGGCCGCGTGTTCGTCCCCGCGGTCAGCGCGCTATCCGGCCGAGTCTGCTTCGGCGTCTCGCTCTCGACGAGATTGTCGCCGTACGCCGCAACGTATAGAGCACGTGTCAGTGCGAGAACGTGCGCAAACGCCACACACCGCGCTTGCACGTCAGCGAAGGTCGACACGTCCGCACCAGCACCACTCGTCGCGCTCTCGAGCGCCTCTGCCTCCGCAACAACAGGCGGCAATGCTACAGCAAGGTCGGCGAGCGCGCCCGTGCGGTTCGCAGCCCAGGCACAGAGGCGAATGACGTGCGGAAAGGCGAGTGGACTCTTCGAAAACCCGACGGCAAGATTGGGCAAGATCGCACGGAGCACGGCTGAGCACAGCCTGTTGGCCGTCTCGTCGGTCGCTCCTTTGCACAGTTCACGCAGCGCAGCGCACGCAGACTCGCTCGCCGACGCCGCGCTCGATGCGTCCAGTCGACGGCCCGCCCACAGAACGCGCTCTGTGGCCCACATTGTCAGGACATCCGGGGCAAACGACGCGATCGACTCTGCGATTCCGTCCGCCAGGGCGCCGTTCTGCGCGGCCGCAAGCTTTCGGAGCGTGCTGTAGGCGCGCGTGTGGAACGACGCTGTCAAGTCCACCGCGGGGAGGTGGCGCACAAACAGGTCGGCCCCGCGCTGACCATCGAGAAGCGAGGCAACGACGGCAGCGCACGCGTCGTTGCAGAGCTGCTTGTCCAAAAATTCGATCCACTCGGACGCAACCGGGACGGCCATGAGTGGAGGCGTGGGAACGATCGATGCGTCCGACAACACGCGCACGGCCACCTCGGCGGCACGGAGAATGGCGCGGGTGCGCGCGCGGCACAGGCGCACATCATACGTGTCCGTGCGCGGCTCAACCGCAGGCCCCTTGCCCTTCCCCGCCTCCAGTGCAGTCTTTCCGAGGGTGAGCGTGCAGAGCAGCAAGGCTTGCGACGCCCCTCCGCCCAGGGAAAGCACGCCGCCGCTGGCGCACGCCTCCGACGCAGCTTCGATAAGGGCGTCCACTGCGCCCAACACCGTGCCGCCACCCCACTGAGAGGCTATCCACTCGACGAACCCAGCAACACGGGACAGCGCTATGCCAACTCCCGCCAAAGCGCGCGAGTCCGAGTGCGACAGCGTCTCGCGCACAAGCGACGCGTCCACGGAGACCTTGCCGTCCGCGCGCAGGAGGGACTTGAGCGCGTAGTCTCCCGACGCCGCACAGGCAGCCTCAAAAGCCGCGGCCGCCTTGTGCTGGCCAGCGTACTTGAGAGTTTCTGCAACCGCACTCGCGGACGATCCGGAAGCGACCAAAGCGTCAAGCAGGCTGACAAGAGTCTCCGCGCCGTCCGGAGTAACGTCGACGAGCTCGCTGCGCACACAGCTCACGAGGCGGTGCCTGATGGGCCGCATGGGGACAGAAAAAGAGTGAGATCACAAAATCATTGCCTACGACTAAACAATTAACAGAAGTTGAGACGCAAACGGCGATATGTGCCAACAAGTGGCTGCACGCACCTGCCAGCCATGGAGGCCATTCGCACCGCCGACGACAGCGCGTGCGCAAGGGCCTCTCGGATGCCCTCGCTCTGCAGCAACGCCTCTCCAATGCCCTCGATGTCGTCGAAGAGTGAGCGAAATGCCGTCACCGCGACCGCCAACACGCACTCGACCACAGCAGGCTGCGTGGGCGCAAGCGCAGCCATACCGCGTGCATCGCCCAGGACAAACAGAATGGCGCGGATCGCCGTGCCGCGACGCGTCGCCGCATCCGGGGCGTTGGCCGTCACCACACAACCCCTCACGGCGGCGCGTATGCGGTTGAGGACAGCACGTCCGTCTGCCCAGCCAAACTGCCCCTCGAGCACACTTTTCGCTACGTCCGCGGGGAGAGGGAGAGTCGACAGAAGCCGCGAGGCCGTTTCGCCCAAGAACGTCAAACCCGCGCGCCGCACTTCGGTCGACGACAGCGCCGCGTCGAGCGGTGCGCTCGCGGCAAGCTCAAGCTGGCGGTACAGTCCGGCGTAGTCCGCAGGCGCAATGTCAGACACGTCGGTCAGCGCACACTCGGCACTCACGAGGGCAAACGCTCTAACATCGGTGGCGGGAAGGGCGCTCGAGAGACCCGCGGCGGGTCCGAGGGGCGATGTGCGCGCGTGCAAGTCGTCTCGTTGTGTCGAAGACGGCGATGCCACCACGTTGTCCCTCACGAGCGCCCACAGCGCGGCGTCCACAGACGACGGGTGTGAATCGGCCGACAGCGAGGCCGAGCTCAACTGGCCCACTGCACGCTCAAATAGTAGCGCGGCATAAGCGCACGGGTACGGCGCGCATTTTCGCCGGTCGAGGCACGCAGCGAGCGCCTTCGCCGCCGCTGTAACGGCCCTGTGCCTTCCCGCGGGCGTGAGGGACAAGTGCGCGAGGCATGCCAACTGCAAGGCACGGACGTCGACCACGTCCGTTTCAAACGCGCCATCGGTAGCTGCGGCCGAGGCGAGAGCGTCGCATGTCCTCTCCCACACGGACAGAGCCACACCGCCGCACGTGTCGACGGACCCTTCTGCGGGGGGCGACGCTTCACCGAGTAGGGACAGCAGCAATCGCCAGGCCAACCGAGCGCAGGGGTCGGCGCTGAGAGACCATCGATGGGCAACGGCGAAGTCGTAACCAAGGGCCGCGAGAAGGCGACGCTGCGAAGAGGCAATTGATGCAATGTAGTAAGCACTTCATGAGCGCGTACACGCGAACAGAAACCAAGCACGTGCACAGCGCGTACCTGGAAATCGGCGCTTGCGAGTCCTTCGACGACCGCCGTCGTCACAAACGAGGTGAACGCGCGCATGGGGTCAAACATCTGACGCAAGAGGGCATCGCCTGAAGTAACAGCACAGTGTGTTACACCAGTGATGGTGACAGTGCAGAAAATCTGGCGAGCGCACGCAATTGCACAGCACACCCACGCACATACTATAAACTAGACAGCGCGACCCACCGCCCAGGGAACGCGCTGCCCTAAAGGCACTCGTCATGGCCGCCAACAGCGAAATCTCATGGTCGCCCAGTGCAAAAGCAATGTTGGAACTGCGCACGAAGGGGAAGTGAGCACGAAACAATTACGCGCGGGCCCACGTGTTCTGTGTTCAAGTGTGAACGTGTTTGGCATGCGCACGTGCACAACAGCAGCGAAGACCGACCTGCCGGCATCGCGGCTCGCAACGAACAAGGCAAGGAGAAATTCCAACGCCGATAACGCGGACATCGCTTGCGCAAGCGCCTTCGAAGTCGAAAGGCGACGTAAGTACGCACAAACACGACACCATTAGCACACGGCATACTCTCTGCCAATCACAACGCGCGAGTTGCAGCATTCACCTCGCCATCCGCTGGGTCTGACCGAAGCGGCACCGGCGACAGAGATGCCTCGTCCGCGTGCTCCTTGAACAGCCCGCCAAACATCGACTCTGTCGCATAAAGTCAATGCATTCAGTCCGATTGTGTGCAGCATAACGCGCGTACAGTCCGAGTGTGGAGCGATGCGCCGCCGTGCAACACCCCACCCCAAACACACACACGCACACACACACACACACACACACACACACACACACACACACACACACACACACACACACACACACACACACACACACACACACACACACACACACACACACACACACACACACACAAATTCCCTAGCGTTGTACAAGGACACGACACTATGTTGCGGCAATCGCAAAGAGGACAATTCGGCGCATCTTTTGTACCACTGCGCCCCACTCACCGTCGCCGCTTTCCGTGCGCGCCCGCGACGGCTTATCCTTCGGCAACAATTGCGCCGCAGCGGCTCGCCGTTCCGCCGAAAGCCACTGAACCAAAACATAAAACCATGAACATCACAGCTCGCATCCAAAGCATGTACGAAAGTGAGAGCTATACGTGAGTGAGTCCTGTGTATGTGTAAACCAGGTGCGGTCACGTGTGCGCTGCCCACCCTTGCGAGCCCAATCACAGCCGCCCGCAGCAACAGGCGCACGACAGCGACGCCACTCGCGGCGACAGAGTGCCATACGACGGTCTGCATCCAACCAATGCGTCAACAGTCGCCCAAATATCAGCGCACGGCTGTCCAGTTACAACAACTGACTTCCACTTACAACAACTGCAATATCAGCATTACGCTATGTTACAGCAACCGTCAATCGCGCACGGAACATACCTCGCGACCAAGTGTCTTCGCCTGTTCACACAACAAATCCACCGCCACACGAAACGACGCGAGGGCGACAGCCTCGCTGGCACCGGCAGGCACTGCGGCGCTCTCTCTGCACGTACGCGATGAATGTTATCACCATGTCACTACGCAGTGCGTTCGTGCGTGCGTTCTATTATGTGAGCGCGTACATGAAAGTGTTGTGTGCGATGAATGTATCCGCACGCAAGCAAACGATCTGTGCCACCCACGTCGCGAAGCACCGCCCAAGATCACTCTCCACTTCGTCCGTCATTGAAGCAAAGGCGCCCATCCCACTTGCCACCACTCGCGACAGCGCAACCGATGCGCACGACTCCGCACCGCGGCAGAGGAACGTCAGCGAGACGCCTGCCTTCAGGCCCTGCGAGCGCACAAGCGCACGCACACGCGCATGCGAACATTTCAGTACACGCTTCAAATACCGCGATTTCCGCACAACACAAATTATCTGCTCCGCCTTCGCACCTCAACAAGGGACGACTTGAAGCGCTCTCGCCCCGTCACGTCGGCCGACCCCGCCTTCGCAAGCGCCGAGATCGCACTGAGAATCAAGTCGTGGGACTGTGGGGATGCGGCCACGCACACACTCGCAGCCGCCCACTGCTTCAGATCGCGTAAGACGCGCGACGCAAACTCAAGCCCCTCGTCGTCACCGCGAAGTGCCGCGTCCGCCGCTGCCTTCAACAATAGCGCACCCCCGTTCATCTCGACGAAAAACGACCGAAAGAGACTGGCTGACTTTGGCGCAGACGGCGTGACAATCGCAGCGCGGCGCGGTTCAGCTGTTTCCCCGACGTTCACTGCGAGCCACGACGGCTTGTGCGGTCGCGGTGCCGTGGCGCGTGTCGCTGTGGGTGCGGTTGAGCCGTCGAGCGAGAGCACGCAAAGAGTCCCTTCGGACTGTCGCGCGCGCACAACGGCATGGCCAAGTACAGAGAGCAACGCGTGCTGGGACGAAACGACGCGACGTGAGCGGCTGTAATCTAATTGAGTGAGTTGCTGTGAATTGAGGGCACATACCGTGACAGTCTCCGTGGAAACGGCTTCGCTGCGTGAGAGCACATTCTTGGCAATATCGCACACAAGCGCAACCTCCTCGTCACCTGGATGCAACACCAAAGACATCAGCATATACATACGCACGCACACACGCGCACGCACTCACATACACACGCACTCACATACACGCACTCACATACACGCACACACACACACACACATGCACACGCACACACACACACGCACACGCACACACACACGCACGCACGCACACGCACACAAACACAAACACAAACACACACACACACACACACACACACACACACACACACACACACACACACACACACACACACACACACACACACACACACACACACACACACA
>CALSCQ010000819.1:0-46347 GCA_943704525.1 Pigoraptor vietnamica
CACGCTCTCTCTCTCTCTCTCTCTCTCTCTCTCTCTCTCTCTCTCTCTCTCTCTCTCTCTCTCTCTCTCTCTCTCTCTCTCTCTCTCTCTCTCTCTCCCCCTCTCTCCCTCTCGCGCCGTCGTACTGCTCTTCGTCTTCTCAGGATGAGCGGTGTGGGCGTGCGCGCGACTGCCGTGCGTGTGTCAACTGCGCTCGCCGCCGCGTGCCACATGGCGGCTCTCGAGGTTGTTCGCGTTCTCATCGATGCCGGCGCAAATACTTCCGTTCAAGACACGCGCGGGCGAACGGCCCTCTTCGCAATTCCCGTGTCGCACACGGACAGCGCGAACATTGCCATCACTCTCGCTAATGCGGGTGCGGACACGAACTGTCGCGATGGCCGCCTGCGCACGCCCCTCCACCACATTTGCTCGTCGTCGCGTGCGTCGGCTGACCTTGTTAGGGCCATTATCTCGGGAGGAGGCGACGTCAATGCCCGCGACAAGAAGGGCGCGACACCTCTTTCGAACGCGACCAGAGTGTCTGGCTCCGTCGAAGTCGTGCGCGCCCTCCTTGCAGCGGGCGCAGACGTTCACGCTCGTGACTGTAAGGGGCGAACGCCGCTTTTTGTCGCGTGCAAGTACCAGTACGAGCCCGACGTCGCAGGCACGCTGTTGGCTGCCGGCGCTGAAGTCGGAGTGGTGGATGCGAAGGGGCGCTCGGCGCTCTTGATGGCGATTGGCAGGTGCAAGGAGACTGCCCGGAGGCTCGTGCTTGCGGGGGCGCGGCTCGACTTCGTTCTGACTTCACGCCGCTTTCAGAGTTTGAAGGGCGCGCTGTTCGGTGCCGGCGTGGCGGCGGAGTTTGCGCCGTCGACGTTCGTGCCGGTTTGTGTGGCCGCGGGTCTGGACGTCAACGCGGCCGACCCCGACACTGGCGAGACACTTCTTCACTACTGCGCGAGCATCGGAAATGCCGAGGCGGTGTCTGCGTTGATTGCGGGCGGCGCCGACGTCAACAGGCGCACCAATCGAGGCAAGGGTTGGTCGACACCGCTGCACAGCACGGCGCAGCAACCTTACTACGGCGGACAGCAGGGAAACGCGCCCGAGTGCGTTGCGGCTCTCCTGGCGGCGGGTGCTGACTATCGCGCGCTCGACGAGAATGGGCTGACGCCTCTCGAGAGGGCCGTCCACTGCAACGCGACGACAGCAGCGGCGCATATGTGGGGGCACTCTGACCGCGAAATGGCCGCGATGCCCGGCGTCGTTGCCTTCGCGTACAAGCAAGCGGACGACGCTCTTCTGTTGCGGCTGCTCGAGGCGGGCGCAGATCCCAAAATGGTCACCGGCGGCTGCACGCTCGTTCACCACGTGTGCCATTATAGGCAATGGCGCGCAATCCGATACCTCCTCGAGCACGGTGCGAGCTTCACGGAGCTGTGCACGCACAACGTCACTCCGCCCGACTGTTTCCTTATCATCGGCAACCCACAGTTCACCGACGTACAGCGACCGGCACCGTGGGATGCCATCGCGGCTAACGTCGATGTCGTGAATGCGATTTTCGCGGCCAATCCATCGGTCGCCAAGCCGAGGCATCTCCTCGACGCGTGCCTCCATGGATGTGTGGGCGTCGTGTCTGCCCTCCTGCGCGCGGGCGTGCCTGTCGACTGCCGAGATGCAGCACACTTCGGCATGTTTTCGCGAGCGCAACACTTGCGAACGCCTCTGCACGTTGCGTGCGCATCGAACGCGCGGTCTCTCGACATTCTTCGCGTTCTTCTTGACGCCGGTGCGGACCCGAATGCGCGAAGCTCTGAGGGGTTGACGGCGCTTCATCACTTGGCATACTCGACGGCAGAGGCAGGCGAGCAGGCCATGCGTCTCCTCGTCGATCGCGGCGCAAGCAAAGTGCCCGTCGACAACAGCGGTCAGACGTTTTGGCACATTCACGCAACGTCGCAGAGTCTCGGGTACTGGCTGCGGGTTGACGGTGCGCAGGACGTGTTTGGCGGCGTGAATGCGGTGGACGCGGAAGGCAGGACGCCCCTCGACACCCTCTGCGAGGCGCGTTGGTTCGTTGATGCGAACGCGCAAGCCCTTTTTGACGCGGGTGCTGACGTTAACCATGTCGGCCCGGGAGGACTGACGCCTCTGCTTCGCCTTTGTCACAACATGACCACGAGTGCGCTCGCGATTTTGCTGGGCCGCGGCGCTGACATTCGCGCTGTCGACTCGAAGGGACGTACGGCGCTGCACCTCGCTGTCCGGCGGAAGGTGCGAACGGAGGTGGCGGTGGCGCTGCTGGACGCCGGCGTGGACCCGAAAGTGAAGGACGCGAAGGGGCGCACGGCGTACGACTACGCCGTTGCGGACCGTCTCCGTGAACTCGAGACTTGCTTCGAAGAAAAGGAAGCGGACATTGTCGGGGATCCAGCGACGGAGAGCGACCAAGTTCGGCTCCACTCGGCGTGCGCCGAGCACGATATGTACACAGCGGAGGAGCTCTGCGAGTCGTCGGACGCCGGTTTACTTATTCGTGGTCGCACTCGCCGCACACGCGCGTCGCCATTTGCGGCGATACTTCAAAATGCAGACAGCTACTCCGTGGGACACTGTGCGGACTTCGCGTTGCGCCTCGCAAATATTGGCTCGATGAGAGCGGCCGCCGCGTTTGAGTGACGGGAGGCTTGTGGCGAGCGACCGTACGCGTCAGTTTTGTGTGTCCGGCGTGTGTGTGTGTTTGTGTGTGTGTGCGCGTGCGTGTATAGTATGTGCGTGTTTGTGTGGGCGCGTTTGTGTGGGCGCGTTTGTGTGTATGTGTGTGTGTGTGTGCGCGCGCGCTGCGTGAACGTAACTGTGTGTGAGGGCGCGTGTGTGGCGTGGTACGGCGGCCTCACTGGCACGGAGCGTATCTAAAGGGGCCTGAACGCGACGACGGTTTAAGCCGACGTGCTCAAAAAGTCGAGGCTTTGCAACTGTTATTATGGTAATGTCATAGCCCATTTACGACCGCGCGGGCGCGTAGACACCCGCACAGACATGCGAACAAACATTTGACAAACACACGTTCGGCGCGGCTAATATCGGGTCGGCCTTTCTTTTTTTTGATAGATTAAGCTAATGCTCTCAGAGTTTAGAAAGCCGACGCTGAATGACGACGAAAAGTAACCCAACTTCAACCGAACAACAGCCACTTGTCGAGCGCACCTTCACACGACCCATCCGATGCCCGTTCGACTCGTCCACGCAACACGTTTCACAGTGTTGACGCGCGCTTCGCGCTCGGCAGCTGTGATGAGCGAAGCTTGACGGCCATCGGGGTCGTGCGTGTGTCAGCGGACGGCCAACGAGGAATACGGGCAAATGGACCCCTCGGAGAACCTTGCCGCGCAGCTCACGGAGATCGAGATGCTCGAGGCGATGCTCATGCGCGAGGGCGAATTTGCGCTGGCGGATCCCAGCATTGTCGCCATGGCGCGTCGTTGCGTCGCATCTGCGCCGGTGTCCGTTCCGCCGATAGAGTTTTCGCTTCGCGTGGAGTGCGAGTCGTCGGCACACGCGCCCGTCGTGGTGGAGCTGGCGTGCTCTCTCCCACGCGAATACCCTTCGCTCTGCGCGCCCTCCATGATCGTGCGTCGGATGTTTTCCAAGTGCGATGCGGGTGCGACTGTGTACAGCCGCGGCGCGTGCGACGCCCTCGGCGGCCTTGTAACTGCGCGCGCGGCCGAGCTGAACAGCGGCGGTCAGATCTGCGTGCTCTCTGTCGTCGACTGGCTGAGGGAATGTGCGCCCGCAATTGTGGAGCCCTTTCACCCGCGCGCAATGGGCGGCGATGCCCGCGACGGGGCTTGTTCGCACGACAACGCCCGCACAGACGCGTCCGCGCTGGGCCTCGCGCGCGAGTGGATTTTCTTTCACCACATATACAACCCTGCGAAGCGCCGCCACATTGTGGACTGGGCGCGCGAGCTCGGCATCTCCGGGTTCGCCATCCCGGGCAAGCCGGGCGTCGTGTGCGCCGAAGGGTCGCCGGAGGCCGTCGCAGAGTACGTGCAGCGCATCCGGCGACTCCCGTGGCAGAGAATGCAGACGCGCGAACGCGAGGACATTGCCCCCGCACGCGCTGAGAGTGGCGTGCTCTCGCGACCGCCGCGCCTCCTTCCGGACCCGCTCGTCGAGGTCGCCTTTGATGGGCGGGCGGGGCCGTTTGCGTCGATGCAGGCGCTGCTCGCGTACTTGGCGGAGAGGGGGCTCGAGGGCCACCTGCGCGCGACGCTCAAACTGGCCGGGCAGTGAGCGTGCGCACGTCTTGCCCTCTATTCTGCCATCTACGGGGCACACTCTAACCTACGGCACCGGACATCAAGCGCAAGCTGACGCGACACGCACGCGAAAAGGAAAGAGCTTCATTCAGCAGGCCTATCGCCCGCGCAGCAGCACGGCCGCAATGTGGTCGGCCTTCTCCGCCGAGATACCGCAGTGGATGCGAATGTATCCCGTGTGCGCCGGCGAGTGCGCAAAGAACATGCTGCCGGGACACACGCCCACGCCGATCCGCAGCGCGTCCTCCGCCGCTGCCATGTCCGTCGGCCGCGCGTGGCGGAACATCCCATACATTGTGCCGTCGGGCTCGATCGGCTCCCAACCGAGCGCCCGCTGAAACGCCGACGACAGCACGCCCCAGTTGCGACGGATGAGGTCCGAGCACGCCTTTTTGTGCGCCGCAAAGTCCTCCGTCGACCCCGAGAGGTACCGCCCGAGCGCGTGCTGCAGCCACGGCACGCAAATGTAGATGGGGTCCATGACACGCATGAGCTCGCCGACAGTGACCGGCGCAGAGACAAGGTAGCCGACGCGCCAGCTCTGGCACCCGAGAACCTTGCTGAAGCCGCGCACCACCACGACGTTGGGGTCGACGCGGTCCTCGACCGGGCTGAAGTGCTGGTGCCCGCCGTAGACCATGTCCGAGTAGCACTCGTCGAGCAGCAGCACGCAGCCGGCGGCCTTGCACGCGCCCGCGAGGCGCCGCATGTCGTCCGCAGCCCACACTTTCCCCGTCGGGTTGCTGGGATTGCACACGATGAGCAGGTCCAGGCCCTTCGCCAGCGCGCGCTCGAACGCGGCCCAGTCGGGGCGGAAGTCCCCCGGCGTCAGCGGGACATACGTGACGTCAGCAGAGTGGCCAAACAGGCGTTCAATCTGAAATATGTGGTACGTGTAGAACGGCTCGACGAGGCCGATGCGCCGCTTGCCCTGCGCACAGACCCACGCGAGCGTTGCCACCACGCCGCCGCTCACGCCGTGCGTCGCGAGCACAGAGCCCGCCGGCACATTCGTGGCGTACTCGCGCCGCAGAAGGTTTTCAATCGCATCTCGAAACTCGCTCTCCCCAAAGCGGTTCCGATACTGCAAGTGGCGAGGCGACGAGACAAGAGCGAAGATATTGAGCAAAACTCTCAAGTAAAGCGATCATCCAACGCAACCACAAATCAGGGCCGTACCGTATGGAGGTCGTCCGATAGCGCGCACTCGGCAGCGATCTGGCGCAGCTTAGTGGGCGGCGGCAGCTCAATCATGCCCTGCGCAAGCGAGGGAATCCCGCGCTTGATGCAGTAGTCGTTAAAGTCGCGCATTGTCTTGAGGGGGGGAAGGGGCTCGGCCCCGTCCGGCGCGCCATGGGTGCCATTCGCGCCGTGCGAGTGCCCGTTTTCCACAGCGGTCGCCATTCTCATAGCATGCCTTTGTGCGGCGGTGGATAGGGACGTGCGCGATGTTCAAAGCCGTTGAGATTTGAGTTTGGGTTTCAGGTTGTCATCCCCTGTCCCGTGTTGCATTACGACACAAACGCGAACATCTCTATTACAATTGCTATACTGATTGGGCAGTAATATCCTTATTAAACGTTGAGTAAAATTATCGGTTCATCTTCTTGAAAAATTTTTCAATATATAGTTCTGCAATAGTTAATCAATACTGTGAGGTTATAACAACTTTCTACTATGTTAAATAAAGTAGAAATTGTCACGTGAATGAGATGTTTTTTGGCGAGAGTTCGCAAAATGTTACACTCCCAAGGGAATTGCGAGTTGAACAGCGCCGGCGTGCGCGTGCAACGGCCTCGTAACTCAGTAGCGCCACTTCACCACAGCCATTGCTGTCGGCTCTCGGGGTCATGCGGCGAGCGCGGCCTTCCCTGCTGTCTTTGATTGGTGTTGTTGTGATAATCGCAAGCACCGCTGCCGTTCTGGCGCTGACATGGCCGCGTGTGACTGTCTCCGGTTGTGGGACGTCAACAGAGACCGCGCGTGGCACGGACGAAAAGCGTGATGCCGAGCCCAAGGTTGAGGAGATTTTGCCGACTATTTATGTCGTCACGCCAACATATTATCGGCTCTCGCAAAAGGCCGATTTGACGCGCCTCGCCAACACCTTGAAATTGGTGCGCAATATTGTGTGGGTCGTCGTGGAGGACTCCGACAAGCGGACGGCGCGAGTGTCCAAGATTTTGGCGCGCTTTGGACCCAACCACGCGCACCTACACAAACCCTCTGCCGACGGCGTAAGGGAGGCCCTGAATTCCGGCCCACGTTACAAGACACCGCGCGGGATTGAGCAGCGAAACGAGGGCATCCGTTGGATCCTTGAAGAAACAAAGGCCAAAAGGTGCGACAAAATGGCTTTATTTGGGCTCTGTTGTTGACCTGTACCTCAGTCAATTGGGCTCTCATACCGGCCACTGACGTCGGACACGCCATGTCTGCAGCGGCGTTGTGTATTTTGCGGACGACGACAACACGTACGACGTGCGCGTGTTTGACGTGATGCGCCACACCAAGCGCGCCTCGGCCTGGTTGGTGGCACTCTCGGGTGACATGCACTATGAGGGACCCGTCGTCGAGAGCGAAAACAACGGCGCTCCCGTTGCGGCGGGACAGACAATCGGGAGAGTTGTGGCGTGGAGGACGGGCTGGAAACCCGAGCGCAAGTTCCCTATTGATATGGCCGGGTTCGCCGTGAGTGTCGCGGCGCTCATTGAAAATCCGAAAGCGCGATTCTCGCGGGCGACGCCGCGCGGATTTCTAGAAACGGAAATGCTCGCTGCCGCCCTCGGCGATGCCGAAATCGAAATCTACGGCGGCGTCGACGAGATCCTCGTGTGGCACACGCGCACCGAAGTGCCGAACGTCACTCGAGAGCAAAAACCGGGCCTTCTACCGCTCGACCCAAACATCGAAGTATAGCGATCCTCGAACTGCGACCCGTTACGACACTGACGTTTCGGAGCTCCGACGCCGCTTTCGCTCGCCATGCACGTCCTCGCTTGTGCCGTCCTGCGGGTCGGGGCTTTCGGGCCGTTTGGTGTGGCGGCTCTCGAAAATGTCGTCGGAGCGGTGCTGCTCCGAGGCGTCGCCCTCGCCGTTGCCCAGCGCAACGGTACCATCGGCCTGCATCGGCAGCAGAATTACGCGCGGCCTCGGTGGCTGCCCATCGTCGCGCCCAGCAACCGCCCACTCCACGGGTGCGTCGTCCGACACGCGCGAGCCTGATATCTTCACGCACGCCTCGCAGGGCGGCACGCTCGCAAGCCGCATCGCGAATTCGTCGGGTGTGAGCGAAGACGACGGCGCGAAATTTGTAATTTCGTAAAGGTGCAGCTGGCGCATGAAACCTGGGGCGATTTGCCGGCAGATTAGACGCCATCTCGTCGAGCCACGACACTCAGCAGTCACAGTGCACTCACCAGGATTGGGACACACTACAAAACGGGCGCGTTTAACGTGCTCGATGGCCACGTGGACGCCGCAACGGAGTTCCCGCATTACATATCCAGCCACTACGGCCGCGCTTCGACTTTTGCCGGCGTAACTGTGGACGACACAAACCGAGGGGTCAGTGGTAGTGTGGCTGACACAAACAGCAGTAGTTGTCGTCGAAAGTGAACGAGCAACGTTCGATTCTCGATGAAGCAAGTAAGGGGAAAAAAATATGCAGCAGTCAGACGAGTCCACTGCTGACAAAGAAGTGCGTATGCCAACGCCGAGAACAGCCCACCAGTGGACGAGAGCGGCACCGCCCGCGCGCCTCGCGTCATCGACAAACGCAAAGCACTCGTCGAACTTCGCGAAGATGTTCTCCGTTTCCTGCGCAGTGCCGGAATAAGTGGCCGACGCATGACATGGCCAATTGCGCACAGATGCAGTCACGTTGCTACTCACAGTGTCCCACACGCGCACGTGTTTGTACTTGACGCCCTGCAGTATGGAACAAAGGGGACTGAAACATGAGCTCACATCGATTGCCTCTGACTCTGTGACGACGAGAAATGAGTTCAACGCACCGCACGTGGCTCCGGTGCAAGGTTACCGAGACCGACAGTCAGAATGTGCGTGATTTCGTTCAGCCGCACGAACTCCTCGCTCGACGCCATGGCCTGCGTCCGAGTCACCGAGGGCAACACTCAGCGGCTGAAACTGACGTCCATCGCACAGCTACACATAGAGGCTCAGACAAGCACATTCAGGGCACTCTTACAACCGTACACTCAATGGCTGAAACTGGTGACAACGGCAGAGCCGCACACAGGCTCAGAGGCGCGTTCACTCAGGGCACAGTGGCACACTCCTCAGTATAAGCTCGCGCACTGCTGTGACCAACAAGCCACAACAACACCACTCGCCTTGCTTCCAATGAAGAGGCCGTCGAGCACCTTCGACTCTCCGCGCCTGAACATTTTTCTTGCGGTTGCGTGCGGCGTCCACACCGACCGAGGAATGCGCAGGACTGGATTTCAGAGTTGAACGTTGGTTGAGGGGACACCTCTGAAGATAAGGTGCGTCACGTGATTAGCCACTGTCACGTTCCGTCATGTTCAAACAGATTCCTCGCCATTTATTTCTCTGTGCCAGCTCCGCGACCGAGTCGCAACGCACGCAGAGCACGGCGAAGGGCGCCTGCGACTCCCCTCGTCTTTCCCGCGCGGTGGCGCGAAGGGGCGTTTCGCGCCATCTTTTCCTTGTTCGCCTTGCGAATTTCCCTCACGAGCGCCTGAAACGCCTCGTCCACGTTGCGCCGGAGCATGGCAGAAGCTTCGATGTACACGACGCCCATCTCCTTCGCGAGCGCTTTGGCTTCGGCGCTGGTGACGACGCGCTCGGGTCCCATGAGATCGGATTTGTTGCCTACGAGCACTGCCGGCACACTGGCGAAGGGAGGGAGGTGCAGACGCTGTCGATGAGAGGGCGGCGGTAGCACTAAATGTGACAAGCAAGAGAGCTTGTGGCTATGGGTTTGACATGGGGATGCGCTGTAGTCACGTGCGTACCGGTCTGTGTCGCGGACGGCGAGTGCTTGGCGCCAGAGGGCGGGAACGGCGTCGAAGGACTCGCGGGACGTGACGGAGAAGACGATCACGAAGCCCTCGCCCGTGCGCATGTACTGCTCTCGCATCATGCTGTACTCTTCTTGCCCGGCCGTGTCGAGTATGTCGAGGATAGCGACCTGCGGTGTGCCGTTTGTAAGCTGTTATGCGGCCTAACTCATTACTACCGTCCGCCCACACGGGCAACGCACTGACCTCCTCGTCAATGACCGTTTGCTTTCGGTAGGCGTCCTCTGCGGGGATATAAAGTGTGCGTGTGAGTGTGTGGGCATGGCGCGTGAGTGTGCAGGCGAGTAGATCCCTGTTGCGCGCAAGTGGATCACTCACCAATCGTTGGGTCGTAATCGCGCACAAAGTTGTTGGAGATGTACTGGACCGTCATTGCAGACTTCCCCACGCCTCCGTCGCCCATGACGACGAGGCTGTATGTCTTGTTCGGGTTCACCATTTTCTCACAGCTGCCTTCTGCCGTGGGGACGAAGTGGCCGGCGGTTCGCGGGCACATGCGGCCGGCGTTTTCCCTCGAAATTAATTTGAGTGCTTACAACCACTCTCCGATGCCGTCGTGGAGAGACCAGCGACCCTTCGACTTGCTCTGCTGTCCGTTGTGTGTGCGGTTGTTGTTTAGGACGAGTGCCGTTCACTTTGATCGTGCCTGTGGCTGTTGTTCTGGCGAAACAGATTTTCAATTGGCGGCTCGTGACGCATCTAAAAATAGATCGGTGATGTGTTTGCCAAAAAGTGGCATGTGTGTGTGTGCATCTGCTGTCTCTTGCGCCTTCCCACGGGCGGTGACGCGACGCCAACGCACACACTGTAGAAATGGCCCACGAGAGCAGATTTATATCGCTGACGGGAAGTAATACGGGGCTGGGGCAGTGCTTGAGCCTTCCCCTCGCTTCTTCATGTCTCGCCGCATCTCGCGCTCTTTCATCTTCTGATCCTTCTCAAGCCCCGTCTGCATCTCAAACTGCCAGTTCCGCGACGACGACGCGTTCGCAGCCGCCGTCGACGGTGCCGTAGCCGCAGGAGCGGGTGCCACCGAATGAGCCTGCGCAGGGCCATTGGCCGCGACGGGCCGTACCGACGGCGGCGCGATGACTGCGGCCGGCGGGTGGGCATGTACGACACGGGTCGCTGGCAAAGTCGTCGCGTCGGCGAGAGCAACGACACCGCCGCGCCCATCCACGACATACCCCGCCGCACCTGGAAAGGCGTCTCGCCCTTGAACGACGTAGGTGGTCACGCCGGGATGTTGTACGAACGTCGTCCCCGGCAACTGTTGAACAAAGGTGGACGGCTCGCGACCGTCGCGGAGCACAATGCCCGACGGTAGCGTCTGCACGTACGCGACGTCCGCACCGTCGCGGTAAATGGTGTCCTGGTTTTCGTGCTTGAAGACCCACTGCGGCTTCTTCGGCTTGATCGAGCGCTGCGACACCGTATCGTCGCTCGCGATGCTCGTCGTGCTGAGCGGACTCGAGGGGACGGGCGACGACATGTCTCCCGGCGACATCGCTGCCATTGCGCTTGCGACCTGCGGCGACGCGACGGCCGGTGCGGAGCGACGCGACGGTATCTGCATGAAAACCTGCCCTGGAGGGAGCATAATGGGCGCGACGTAGTGCTGCCCCGCAGCGTATACGGGCATGGCCGATACGAGCATGGGACCGGCCATGCTCGACTGCTGAACAAACGCCGGCTGCCCTTGCCACGCCTGCGCGGGCGCCGGCGCATGCGGCGCGGGGGGCAACTCGAGGCCTGCTCCGCGTCACACAAGAACAGCAAGATGATCAATAAATGTTAAAAAAATAAAATAAAATAGGGAAAAAAAAAACCACACACGAAGTGTCACGCACAGGCAGCACAGACATACGCAGCCAACGCACCCCGTGTCAGGTCCGAGAGCGACTTGCTGCGTTTCCTCGCAAGGGGCTGTCGCAAAAACGGCGGGAAGAGGGAGCCGTCGTCCATCTCGCCAAATTCGGGCTCCACACCGTCCCCCATCTCCGCACCCATGACGGCGCGCAGCACATCCGGCGGAAGGTCAAGCGCACTCAGGCTGAACTGCGCCGCATCCGCCATATTTTGCGTCTGCCGCCGCCCCAGAGGCGCGTGTGCCGACGAATCATCGCGGGAAAACGGGTCTACGAATCCCGCGCCGAGTTCGCGCAAGTCGTTGTTGCTTTTGCTCCGCATGCGCTGCACCTTTCGCTTCGGCGCCGCCGTGCCGAGGGGTGCCGCCGCAGCGCCCGCACCGTACATCGACGCGCGCTCGTGGATGCCGAGGTTCTCACGCACCTGGTCGCTGAGCTCCCGCTTCGCCCGCTGATGAACAAACTGCCGCCCGTGCACGGTCTGCATCTGCGCGGGAGCTGCCGAAGCAGACGAGCGCAGTGGAATGTCCGGCGCCACAAACTGCGCGTCGTTCACGAGGGCGTGCGCATCCGCGTCGGCATCCGAGGTCTGCTGCGACAGACTGCCGCGCAAACGCCGCTCGCGCGATGATATAGAGAGGCTGCGGTCCATTCTCTTGAGCTTCTGCTTTTGCACCGTCTGCTCGCCATCACCCGCAAGCGCAGCCCCAAAGTCCACCTCGGTCGCCACGCCGAGGGGTTCGTCCGGCAAAAGCGATGCGCCGCCCTGTCGCTCCGAAAGACGCAGCCCTTGCATCCGATCTGACAGTTGTCGACCCACTGAATCGTGACCAGCGCCGTCATACCGCAACTCCGGCGCGAGCATCTGCGAGATGTCGTCGCCCGCAGAGCCCCCATAGGCTCCGCTTCCGCCGAACACGTCCGCACCCTCGAGGACGGCGGTGTAAAAGGCATTGGATCCCTGCAGCCGCATCGCAAGTCAGCGCACAGCGCACCCACTCACTATCCACATGCAGCCGCATGTCACAGTGCGCGCAATAACCAAGGACTCACGTTGCTGGTGTCGAGCAGGCGCGAGAATGACGCGTTACTCGTCGAGAAGTCGTCCGGCCGATCCAGCGCGGCGAAAATGGCGTCCTGGATGGAAGCCTGCGACAGGAAAGTTCCGCACAGCCCATGTGAGCGACATTGTAACGCACGCGCCACAGCCGTCGCGATACGGCATCCTTAACACTGTGACTACTAATAACACACCAGGTCGTCAGACGGGGCTTCCATGGCGCAAGGCCCAAGAGGGCGCAAGAGGGCTTAATCGGAGATCAGCAAGTCCGCCCGCCGCCAACGCAGTCACGCACGAAGACTAACGGCCACGACAGCGGCCTGTCACCGCACGCGCAAGGGCGCAGTGCCCATGGCGCAGACGGAATCGCAGTGGGAGTCGTGAACACCGGTGAGGTCCAAGTCGCTGCACCGCGAGTCCGCCTGAACTGGGACAGCAGCGCACGAAATGAGGGCAAGCGCAGGGCACACAACGCGGTTGGATGTGTTTGAGGAGGGTCGATCGACGCGGCCTTGAAGAGCTGAAGAGGCTGTGTGTGAGTTGGCTGCGGCTTTGCAACGACTGCCAAGTGGCGCTTTGCCGCGCAAAATAAACTGAAAAACGAGTCCGCAAAATACGCAAAAATGCCACGGAAATCCCAGTTCACACAGCCAGGCAGAGGGACTCGCACCGGCTGACCGTGCGAATAAATTGCGGTTGGGTTGCATTTATTGCGAGAATATCGCGCAACTGTCAATTCATTGTTGCGGACGTCATCTTTTTGTCGTTTTTTTTGTTCGATTGTTTTACCGAGTTCTCGCAATCTTTTCGCGTTGTCATGCAGTTTTTTCAGACAGCCACTCAAGAGCCGATCAGACCGGTCGATCGCAGAAAGTACCACTCCACGCACGTCTCCAAACGCCACACACACACACACACACACACACACACACGCACAACGCACGCACACCACGCACCCGTGCACATGCACGCCCAAGAACGCGTGATGCTCATGGCTGATTGAAGAGGAGGCGCGCGGCGTGGCTGTACTTCGGCAGGCTGAGTGCCGCGCGCACGTGTGAAGAATGGGGGCCACTGCTTCGACGGCCAAGCCCAACGGCACGGACGCCGGGTGGGTGACTGCGGCGCGCTCTTATCGGCGCCTTGTTCTGAGACGCGTCTGATTAGCCTGTGTTCGCTCTCTCTTGATTATTATTTTTTTTTTCCCGCTTTTTTCCCGTTACGCTGCTTACCATATTCCGCCGTGCTCAGTGTTGTGGCCATTCCCGTGGAACTGGAACTCGAGAACATCAACGCGGGAGATGGCACTCGCTCGCGTGACCAAGGTGCGTTGTGCGTGGGGCCGACATGCACCCCTGTTGCTGTGAGGACTGACCTGCACACGAGCAGGTTCCATGGCGGACATGTCGGTGACTTCGGCCGACCTCAAGCCGGAGCACTACAAGCGTGGCGCGGCACAGGACGAGTTCGGGCTGTCCCTTGTCTTCGAGGACAAGATCGACCTCGATGCCGCCATGCTTCTGCAGGCACACGTGCGCGGGTACATAGTGGTGAGTCCGCCGCGCTGCGCGTCCCTGGTAGCAGGGAGCCCTCGTTCGAAGTTTTCTTCACAGTTCGCCTCTCCTTTGACCAGCAACGATGGAGCACCTCGCTGTACTCGCCTAACGCCTGCCTGCTTTGCAACAACAACTCCCAGCGAAAGACTGGGCGCATTCCTCGGTTTCGCATGCGGCCGAACGAGGACGGCAATGCCACGGTCATACAGCAGCGGCGACGGAGCTCCATCGTGCCGTACACGAGCGCCCTCCGAATGTCGCGCGACCACACGCGGCGCGGTTCTGCGGTCGACAGCGAAGCCTCACCGCGCGTGCGCCCGCGCATGTCGCTAATATCGCCGGACAACGACGAGAGCGCCATTCCGCCGCCAACGCCGCCCCGCCCACGCGCGGCCCACGGTACCGAGTCGCCCGCGCCGCTCCCGGTGATCCCTCCGCGCACCGTGTCGGTCGACGCAGGCTCGCCCACGCCCATGCATCGCGTGCCGTCCAACTCGATTCTCAAGCGGACGGGCTCTGTCGAGAATTCGATGGCGTCTCTTGGCGATGTATCCCGCATGCCCCGGAGCAGCGAGAGCCGCGGGCCCAGCCGACCGGGGTCTGTCGTCCGCATTTTCTCGGAAGGAGACCGCACAAAGAGCGTGTCGTTTGGCGGCGCCACGGTGGCCGAGGAAGGCGCCGGCGGATCGCGCGCGAGCGTTTCGGAGAAGGTGCGAATCAGCGAACTCCGGCGCATGATGAACCGGCAGGGCAGCAACATGTCCGGCTTCAGCGATTTGTGACGGCGCGCGTGCGTGGCGCGTTGGGCGTGCGGCTGCGTGTGCATGCGCGTGCGTGTGCGTGTGGGCGTGATGGCGTGCTGGTTGCGTCTGGCGAATGCGTGCCTATACAATCTGTACAGTGCCTGTTTATGACAACGTAATGGCGTTAGTTAGTGATGGGGCGATGCTCAGCGCGCCCCGGAGGATGCTTCGGAAGCGGCATCATCGTCCACGGCACGGGCACCCCGGCCCCCATTCCCGCGCGCTGCGCCGTCTCTTCGCCGCAGAAGGCTGGCCAGCTGCGCCGCCGACGCGTCCTCAGAGTCGGTGCTCGCGCCGTCCTCGTGCTCGGTGTACGCTGCATAGCGCTCCTCGGTGCCCACAGAGGATGCGCTGCGCGGTCGCACGCCGCCGGCGCCCAGCGGCACCCACGCAGCCTCACGACGCGCCTTGGACGCAAGTTCGGGGTAGAGGTCGTCGTCGTCGGTCGTGTGCCTCGCCGAAGAGCCGAGCGGCTGATCGCCCACTGGGCGGAATCGCGAGGAAAGGTGAGGCTCCGACGGCCACTGTCCGGACAGGGTACCCGCGTCCTCGCGCGCCGAGGGCATGTAGGCCGACCCCGGCGCGTCGATGCGCACGACGCGTGCTTCCGCGTGGGAGAGAAAGTCGTCCACCGTGTCCACGAAGCCCGTCAGGGCGCGGCGGCCGCCGGTGATGGCGTCGAGGTCGCGGCGGAGGGTCTCCACCGTCCGAGCCAGCTGATCGCGCTCCTCCTCTACCGAACCCAGCACTCCGCGAAGCACCTGCACGTCGCTGTCCTCGCGATCCGCGGGGCGCGGCTGTGGGGCACCGGCTGCCCGTTTACCAGAGGGCGCATGGATGCGCGCCGTGCTCTCCACGGCGGACCGGGCACGCAGCTGTGCGCGCGTGGAGTCCAACTCCCGTCGCAGCCGCGCGCACTCGTCGCGGAGGCGCGATTGCTCCACCGCGAGAGACGCGCCGGCCGCCGCCTCTGTCGCTGCTACCGCCCGCGCGCCCGACGCCACAGGTTCTCGAAGCACCGACGATGCGACAGACCTTTCCGGGCGCGCGCTCTCGGGGGGCACGCGGGGAGGGTGAGCGTTACTCGCGCTACGCAGGGCTTCGTCACGCTGAGCCACGGCAGCCCGTAGCTCGTCCGCCTTTGCCCTTGCGCGGGCAGCCTCGTTCTCTGCGGCGGCGAGATTCAGCCGCGCCTGCCCGAGATCGGCCGACGCGTCGCGCAGCCGTCGCGTCAAGTCCGCGTGCGATGGGTCGCGGCACAGCGGCTCGTCCACGGCGGGTGCGGGTGCGTGCGGGGGTGCCGGCGGGGCGGGTGCGGAGATGCGGGTCTCCCTCTGCCTCGCCTCTTCGCGCAGGCGACCGATCTCAAAGCCGTCCCTTTCGGCGCGCTGGCGTAGGCCCTTGAGCTCCTCCTCAAGCACCCGCACCCGCTCCGCAAACGCCGCGGCTTCGCTCCGCTTGCTGGACGCTTCTTCGCCAAGAGCGCTCTTCTCGCGTGCGCACGCTTGCGACGTGCACCGCCCTTGTGACGAAACGCCATCGTCGCGGACATCAAGCGTGCGCGCGAAAAGTGGCGGCGTCCGGTGCATCTCCAGGGGGTCGTCCCTTGCGCTCTGAACGACCGCCGCCGCGTCCATTTCACTCCGAACTCGCCGCAGCTCAGAAACGAGCTCCGAGAGGTCTTCGCGAAGAGCCGCAGCCACGTCAATGGCGCGCGCGTGGCCGCCGTCCGCGTCCCCTGCGCCCCGCCACGGCCGCAGGGACGCCCCGATCAGCGCGCGAATGGCCAGAAGCTCCGTGCGCACGGCGACCTCGGCGGCCTCGAGGACGTCCACGCGCGACTGCAGGCGACTCGCCCGCGCGTGTGCGTCGCGCTCGCTTGCCACGCGCCCCGCCGTCTCTCCAAACTCGCGCGCCATGGTCTCGCGCTCACGCAGCGCCGCCGCACGCGCCGCGTCGAGGTCTGCCAACAGCGCGCACTTCTCCTTCGCGGCCGCCAATCGGGCGGCGCTGAGCTCGGCGAGCAGCTCTTCGCGCTCACGCTGGGCCGCGTCGCGCAGAGACTCGAGGTCACCGCTTCGCTCGCGCGCCGCGCCCTTGCGGTATGCGTCGAATTGCAGTTGGAGAGCTTCTCGCTCGCGCGCGGCCGCCTTTTTCGAAGCGTCGAGCTCTGCCAAGAGAGCCTCCCTCTCGCGGGCGGCGGCAGCGCGTTCCGCCTCGAGTGTGCGAGAGAGTTCGTCGCGTTCCGTGAAGAGGGCGTCGCGGCGAGTGGCCGCTTCGTCCCGCTCGCCCTCCACCGCGCGCAGCCGCTGCTCGAGGCGCGCCACAGTGGCATCGCGGTCCGTCGCGAGGCTGCGGACGGCATCACGCAGCGACGCAATTTCCGCTTCCATTTTTGCGACTGTTTCCGCACGCGAGCGCTCGGACGTTTCCAAGCGGCGCAGGAGGCTCTCGGCGTCCCTGCGCGATTCGACAGCCCGTTCAGACGCATCCTTCACGCCGGCCGCAAGCGCATCACGCTCGGCCGAGACTACAGCAAGGTCGTCGTGCAGCTGTGCCACGCGCACGCGGAGCTCGTCGTTCAAAGCGCGCACTCCCTTCAGCTTCGCCTCGTACTTTGCGCGTTGAGCCTGCGACGCGAGGTCAATCTGCCGCATGACTTCGTTGATTTCGCGCTCGCAGCTCATGTCCCTGCACACGGCGACGACGAGTGGCGGCTTAGGCTCGTCGGGAAAAGCGGCGCCAACAACGACAACGGAAAAACGCATGCCAAGCGCGCACATACCCGCACGTTCCACAGCATAGTTAGAGTATTAGATACCGACACATTCGTTTACAGGCACAGCAATACCCAGGTGCGCGTACGCGCCCACACGGCATGCACACCAGCATAATGAAGTGCATACGCGACATGCACAACTAAGCACTTACCCACACACACACACACACACACACATTGCACACACGCACACACGATTAATCGCACGTGACGCATAGCGATTAGTAAAGCCACCCACTCGCTCGCCGCCACCGGCGTGAAAGCGCGCGCCGCCATGGCTGCCTCACATCCCAGGCACCACTGCGCGACGGATGCACTGTGCGAAGGAAAGGAGAGCGAGCCTTTGTGACTGCGAATTGTGCTTGAGGATTTTCGCGCGGTTTTTGTTTTATTTCAAAGCCTGCGCGTTACAAGTGTTACACCTGAAAATTTTCCAAAGTACTCAGACACTTGACTTTGGACTGGACTTCGCAGAAGGCGCGAAATGACAGGCGCAAGTGCCATAGAGTGGCGAAACGCCGACTTCCACGCCGCGCTCTTTTCAAAGAATGCACAGTGCCAATCGCAAGCACGTTACTTTTAACTTTAGTTTCAGATGTTGTAGGCGACGTGGATGGGGTCGAGCCCGCCAGCGACAAAGCCATCCCGCAAGCGAATGCGCTGCTTCTGGCCGCGCGCGTTGCACGGGACAGTGCCCGGCTGCACAAACGCAAGCACGTGGAGCACCAGCGCGTGCTCGTCGAGGACGGTCGACGTGACAATCGGCACGAGGCTTAGCAGGTCCGCGGCGTCCGCGACCTCAATAACAGCGACAAGCAGCTTCTGAGACATGAACACGACGCTGCGGGGAGCAAGAGCAAGCGGAGTGTTAGTGCAAGGCCAACCCGTGCGCACACAATGGATCAGCTGAAGAAGCCCACCATCGGCCGTCCAGAATTTTCTTGTGGCTCCGCTCAATGCTGTGCTCCACGTCCACCGCAAAGTGCCGGTAGCCGTCGACGAAAAACGACTCCTCGATGGCGCCGACCACGTACAACGACTCGGTGGCCCCGGGACCCCCGCCGGCGCGACTGAGGAAGCCGAGATACCCCGTGCGCGCATAGAGGAGCGACTGGTTTCCGCCGGTGATTGAGCAGCGGAAGTGCGCCTTTGAGAGCTCGTCGTTGATAATCTTCAGCAGGCCATAGTACCCTTTGCCGTTGTGCGGGCTGCACACCCATATCTCGCCAATGTCGCGCCCCATGCACGGCCGCCCTGTGTCCGGATGCACAATCGCCACCTTCACGCGCGGCAGCAGCTGCGGGGCCAGCGCAAATAACAGTCAGACCTAGCATAACGGCTCCACAACAAAGCCGCAAAACGCGACCCCACCTTCCCGGACGACGGCACGCAGATGCTGTTGGGCGACCCGCGCTCCACCACCTCGATGCGGTCCTGGTGCAGGGCCTTGAGCTGCAGGTACACGGCGTCCAGGGTCCCCGACCGCGACGCGTCCCCCGTATCGCCCGTGCGCATCGCCACGATGGCGTTGGCGGCGCACGTGAACGGCGAGTCAATCACGCCCGGCTGCAGTCCGATCGACGCGAACGCGGCCGCAAACAGCGCGAGCAAGTCCGCGCGGGGACGCTCGGGAGAGTCCACGGAGAGGTACTTGAGGCTCGCGAGGCTGCCGGCGAGGGCCTGGGGCGTGTTTTTCGACAGCGCGCGCATGCACAGCTCAATGACCGGCACAGACGCGATCGTGGAAATGGCTGCGAGAGATGCGCACTCGAATGAATGGGTTGGCAACAGACAACCGCATGGGAGAAACACGAACCACAGACGAGCAGGGCGTGCGCATGTTATGTCCTGTGTTTCCCCGGCGGTCCATCACACCCACCCTTGTAGCGGCCAATGGTAGAAAACCACACCGGCGGGCTCTGCTCGAGGTCCGAAAAGCCCACGAGCACGGTGGGAAAGCCGCAGTAAATGCCAACAAACGCCGCGAATGCAAGGCCCGCGCCGTTCACCGTGTCAGCGCACACGACAACGGCGCGGTTCGTCGGGTACTTGGCCGCCACCTTTTGGGCACGGCAGAAGGCGGTCATTGTCTCGTGCGCAATCTTGATGCCTGCGAGCACGCCGTTCGCCGAGATGGTGAACTCGATGTGCGAGAGGAGCTCCGCGGTCGGAGGTCGGTAGTAGTTCATTTCGGCCTTCTTCTTCGGGGCGTCCTCAATCGCGTGCAGCGCCGGCCATCCCTCCATCACGCCGGCCATCTCCTTCTGCCGCAGGGCGCGCGTCACGGCCTCCGTCGTCAGCACCGCACGCGCGTCCGCCATGTCGACGATGCGCTTGCTCGTCGCCGCCCACAGGCGCGCGTAGATGCCCGGCGGCGGCGCGCGCACGGGGACAGGCACGGCGCCGATGTACATGCAGGCGTACAAGGCCACCACAAACTCGGTGCACGTCGGAAACACGAGCGCGACGTTGTCGCCCGCGTGCAGACCGAGCTTCTCGGATAGGAACAGCGCCACGCGGGTGGCCTCGGCGTGCAGCCGCCCAAACGACAGCACAAGCGTTTCGCGCCCAGTCGAGTCGACGGACGTGACGGCCGGCGCGTCGGGCGTTGTGGTTGCACGCCACCGCAGAATTTCGGGGATGGAACGGAATTCGTCCAGACAGCGCCCGCTCGCGTCGTCGTTGACGCGCTCGACGTCCGCGCCGGCCGAATCGGCGATTTGCGCGCCGGTGATGGCATCGCCCATCATCTTGAGTGCTGCGACAGACGGAATTCGAAGGTTAGGGTAAGCTCATGCAGACACGCGGTCGCACGCTCAGCATGCCCTGAATCACGAAGGACGTCTTACACGCACGCACACCGCACCTTCGTTCGTCTTTGGCGCGGCCTTGGGAAGGTTCTGCACGGTCGTCGGGCGCATGACGACGTGGATGGGACTAAGGCTGCCCGAGAGGAACGCCTTCTTACAGTTGAAACTGTGCACCTGCTTCTCGCGCGTGAGGGGAAGGGTGTCTGGCGGCACGGCGACGCACCCGTACACGGCGATCGACTGCGCCTCCTCAACCAGGCCGATCATGCCCTCAATGTACTTGGAGAGGCCGTCGCCGGGATCCACGGCCGTCTCGAACGCAATCACAATCCGCTCCTCCTCATACACAGACACGGAAAAGACCGCAACGCTGAGAAGGGGGGGGGGGGGGGGGGGGGGGGGCTGTCAATGCGGCACGCGACGGGCAAAGCACGAACAGGTCCGAATGAGCGCTGAACGCAACGACCCACCGGTCCCTGTGCACTGCGGACGGCTTCACCGCCAGCACGGCCTTCTGGATGTCGTCGAGGCTGATGTAGCGGCCCTCTGCCGTGACGCGGTGCCCGACGCCGCCCGTAACAAAGAGACGCCCGTCGTGCGTAAACCCGAGCCATCCCGTGCGCACGTACAACTCGCTCTCGTCGCGCGCGTTTCCCGGTTTCACCTGGAACGTCATCGCGCTCTTGCCCTCGAGGCCCCAGTAGCCGCTTCCCACCGACGGCCCATGCATGCAGATCTCGCCGATCTCGTCCGAGCGACAGAGGAGCGGCTGCTTCCCAGGCGATATGATGGAGATTTTGCCTGCGGCGAAGTAAGGCCAGCAATAGAGCTTGAGTGGTTATCTGCATGCCCACACGCACGCTGGACGCGACAAACCTTTCGGAATGGCCGACCCGCAGTCGAAGAGAATGAGGGCGCCGGGTGTGCCGTTGGGGACCACCTGCACCAGCCCGAACCCAGCTGCCTTCGTGTCGATGCACACCTTGACGGGGTTGAGCGACGGCGGCCGAATGGACACCGGCAGCGACTCGGGCGACGCAAAGCAGGGGCTGAGCGCCGGGTCCGGGATGCCAAACCCCGTGCAGAAGGCGCGCGCCACGTCGGCGGGGAAGCGGTCGCAGACGGCCACTACGGCCCGCAGTGACTGCAGCTTGAGGGCTTTGCGGTCGCGCTCGGGCACCGACGCCGAGCAGAGGGCAAGGCCCTGGATGATGCTGACGGCAATTTGCGCTGCGGGTGTGTGAGGCAGGACGAGTGTGAGTGTGCGTGAGAGAGAGAGAGAGGCAGGATGATTGTGAGTGGGGTCAAGTGTCGCAGGGCGAGCGACGGCGCGCACCTTTGTGCTTGGACACCGACGCCATCCACACGGCCGGGTGTTGCTCAAACGTGCTGTACGGGATGACAATCACGTGGAGCCCGACATACACCGCCATCAGCGCGCCAAACCACAGCCCAGGCGACGACGCGCAGTCCAGCGCCATGACCATCGTGTTGCTCGCGGTGCACTGCAACGACGCCGCGAGTGACCGCGCGACGCTTATCGCCGCCGCATGGCTCACGTGGATCGCCTTCACTTCGCCTGTCTCCGTTACGGACCCCTCGACGTACGCGGGCATCTGCGACAGCTTCCCACCCGCCCCGGACGCGTGCGCCTGCTCGTGGACGCGTGGAAGCGAGTCGATCGAGTGCCACTCCATCTTCGGCCAGCCCTTCAGCGCGACGGGCTTTCCGTTGTCGTCCCGGGGGTGGTCCTTGCGCGCGGCGTCCGTCGTCAGCGCCACGCGCACGCCGCAGCCGCTCAACAGAAAGGCGCTATGCGCAATGTTGGGATCGTCGACGGCCGCAGGGCTTGCGACCGGAATGGCCACCGCACCGGCCATCATGCAGCCGTAGAAAGCCCACACGAACACGTCCGCCTGCCATGGCGGAAGGACAATCGCCACGCGGTCGCCCTGGTTGACGCCAAACCTGGACATAAAGGGGAGGCGGTGGTTAAAATGGGACTGGGCGGCGTGGGACAGATAACACAGCCGCAATACAGATCGCAGAGTAAGCAGGGACAGCCGACACAGTCGCCATCAACACGCGCAGTCCACGCAACGCCCAAACGCAAACGTACTTGTGCGTGAGGGCAAAGGCAAGCTGTTCGGCGGATTTGGCGATCTTCCCAAACGAGACCTCGGCCGCTTCCTTCCCGCGCCCGTCCAGCACAGTCAGCGCAATCTTCTTGGCGAGAGGCCCGTGCCCGCGCAACCGCGCCACGTCCCCCAGGGATGTCACGTGAGCGTCGTCCCCGAAGCGGTATTCGTCCGGAGGCAGTGCCTGTGGCGCGATGGTGAGGGGCACCATCACGCCGCCGGTGGGCTTGGGCGCGTTGGGGTCGAGCGTCTTTGGGGCGTCGCCGCTGCCCTTCGAAAACTGCTTCTTGGGCGTTGTCGGGTTCGTCTGCAGCGACGCCATCAGCTGCTGGATGCGCGACGACAGCAGCTTGTTCGGCTTGAACTCCTGCTCTGCGGCTGCGCGGTGAGAGGGTGGGTTGAGCACGCCGACACTCGCGCCGCAACAACAACCGGTGCGGCACCACACACGCGCACATACCCAGCGGCTCGTTCACAGTCGGCAGCGCGCTGTCTGTTCCCCCCGACATGCCGCCCGACGCATCGCCGTTGCTCGTCGGCGCGCTTGCAACTGGCGGTGGTGCTCCCACAACAGGCGGCGGCATGGGCGGCATGCCCACAACCGGCGGCGGCGGCGGGGGTCCGCCAAAGTTTGCAGGCTGCGGCTTTGGGCTGGCGGTCGCGTTCTGAATGGACGGCGCGGCTGCAGCGCGCTGCGGAGCGGGCGACGATGGCAGCGACGTGCCAGGGCGCGGACCGCCTATTCCCACGGCAAGGCCGGCGCGCAGGGCCTCCTTGCGCTGGGCAAAGTCCGATGCAGACGCCGACGTGTCGAGAGAGGGCGGCTCTTGCGCGCGGCGTGCGGGAGACGGACAGGCAACAGAGTCGGACGCCGTGCGGGGATGCGTCTCGGCGGAAGCCGCCGGGGCATCGAGCGCCGACACGCTCTGCGTGCGAGGCTGGTACTTGAGCTGCGCGGCGGCAGCTGGGTGTGTGGCAAGGTACCTCGCAAGCGCATTCTCTGTGAGTTTTGGGGAATGTGAGCATGGCGCAAACAATCGCAAGCAACACACACACAAACACACAGACGCAGACACAAGTGCACGCACACACCTCCGCCGTGTGGCCCCAACAGTAGTGCGCGCTTCTTCTCGAAGCCCTTCTCGGTAATGTCGCCTGCGCACGCCAGTCCAATCACGATCAGTTACCCTCAGGCCGTCCAGACACCGGCGAACGCAACCCAACGCACCCTCTTCAAGCTCCTTTTCCAGCGCGGTCAGCTTGCGCACAATGCCGTCGGAGATGGGAACGGCCATTCTCCCTCAGGCTGTCCGCGCAGGACGCCACGCACACAGCGCACAAATTCCAATTCGAATCGACAATCACGCGCCCCGCATGTCAGGACACCACCCCTGTGGAAGTCACAACAATGCCAGTGCCTTCTCTCTCTCTCTCGCTCTTGTCTCCCTCTCGCGCTGTCGCACACACACCCCACTGCGACACTTGCCGTTCGATTGAGACGTCTGCCTGGGGCATCCCCCTCACCTGCCACGCATTTTGGCTCAGGCGTTGCAGGGGTAGTACCCCTGCAGGCGTTGTTGTTGGATAGGCAGCCTGGCGCAATCTCGCCAGAACGTAGAGTCACGTGATCGTCCCATATGGCGCCCTGTCAAAGCAGCTGTTCGTGTTCTCAACTCACTCTGAAACTACGGCCGTTGTTGCGCTTTGAGGCCATTCGTCGGTGTCGCGTGTCGCTGCCCACCTCGTTGTCGGGGTCGCTGTCTCGGTATCGCTCGGTCGTCCCTCTCGCACGTAACGCGGCGATCGCGGCACACGCCGCACGCTGCAAATGGCGGACGTGGATCCCGCGCTGGCGGTGTGTTTGCGAAGACGCCGCGAATGGCACTGGTAGCAGGATTGAACTGATGTATCTCTTGCCGTGTCTTGTGTGTGCAGGGCCCCGTGCCACCTCTCAAGACAATCGTCTTCCGCTCGCTCAAGCGCACGCACGACATGTTTCTCGGCAGCTACGGGAAGCGCGTCGTGCTCCCCGAGGGCCACGAGAGGTGCGTCGACGTGCGACTCGCAGAATTATCTGCAGAGATTTGACTCTCTGCGTGGCCATCTCGCAGCAAACGCATCCGCCTGTCCTGCCGTCTCCGCGACGAGTATGATGCCGTTCGCTCCCTCCCGCCGCCTCCCGCGCAACGCCCGTCGGCGCCGGCGGCGACTTCGGTGCCGCAGCCGCTCATGATCGAGGCGCCACCCGTTGAGGTGCGGGGTGTGCACGCATACCCGTCGGCACCCGGCGTGTCGCTGTCGGAAGAAACGGCCGCCGCGCCCAGGCCCGTGTCGCACGCGGCGTCGTCGCAGGCTCAGCAGCAGGCGCAGGCGTGGAGCCAGTGGGTGCTGCGGCGTCAGCATGTGTTAGTCAGCATGTGTTAGTGTGTGGTGCATGGTGGCTGTGTCGGTGTTTGCTGTGCCGTTTTGTGTGGCCTGCGTCGTCTGAGGTGGTCAAAGTGCGGTTGTGGCTGAGGGGCAGTGCCTGGTGCGAGGGCAGCTGTGTGCGAGGGCAGCCGTGTGCGAGGGGTGTGCGAGGGCAGCCGTGTGCTAGATGTGTTGTCACTGATTGCGCCCCTTGCAGAGCGCTTGTTGCGCGGACCGCGCCCGGCATTGCCGATATCCATGCGAAGACGAGGACAGGTGGGCCCTCTGCGCTGCGCTGGTCCCGAGTGTGCGTGCGGGGATGCCTGCACTTTTGATCTGACTGCCGGTGGCGCGGTCGCAGGGTCCACCGCCTTGACAGTGCGCTCGGCGCCGGTGACACCGAAGCCCCGCTGGCACGCGCCGTGGAAGCTGATGAGGGTGCGTTGTTCCCGCGGGTTAACGAAATGGCGTGAATGCGTGCACTATGTTTGCGACGTGTTTGCTGTTGCTGGCGTCCTAGCTACATGCATGACGGACGCGGGATGCACTCTGGTTGTCTGGGAGTAAACGACCCACGACTTATTGTAGAGGGCGACACCTCACGCTGCGCGTCTGAACACTTGTTTGTTCTCAGGTGATCAGCGGGCACACTGGCTGGGTGCGCACGGTCGCGGTCGATCCCAGCAACAAGTGGTTCACGACGGGATCGGTCGACCGCACCATCAAGGCAAGTGTGCGAGTGCCTTTGTGCCGCTGCGCTTTCGTTGTGGTTCTTACACGCGGCTTGCTGTGCGTGCGCAGATATGGGACATGGCCAGCGGCACCCTCAAGCTGTCGCTCACGGGCCACGTGAGCACTGTGCGCGGGGTCGTGGTCAGCGACCGCCACCCGTATCTGTTTTCGTGCGGCGAGGACAAGTCGGTCAAGTGCTGGGATCTAGAAAGCAACAAGGTACGTGCGCACTGGACATGGAGTGCACACTGCTGGTCTCCAGTTTCACGGTGGTGGAGCCTATGGACCGCTGTCTATGGCACAAGGGCTGGCTATTCCTGCGAGCCTGTCGCCGTTGCGCTCGCTAATGTTGCCGAGTGCAGGTCATCCGCTCGTACCACGGACATCTCAACGGAGTGTACAGCATTGCGCTCCACCCCACGCTCGACGTCATTCTCACTGGCGCGCGCGACGCCACCTGCCGCGTGAGTGGCCGTGCGCATTCCTTTTTCTGTTGCTTTGGCGTTTCACGCATCCGTCTCACGGAGGGTCTTCCGCGTTTCAGGTGTGGGACATGCGAACAAAGGCGTGCGTGCACATCCTGCAGGGCCACACAGATACCGTCGGCGCTGTGAAGGCGCAAGGGGCCGACCCGCAGGTGCGTGTGTGCGGCCCTGTCACGGCGAATGGCGCATCATCGGCCCTGACTGTTTGCGCGCAGGTGATTACTGGCAGCAACGACTCAACAGTGCGACTGTGGGACATCCGCACGGGCAAGACGGTGACGACGCTGACCAATCACAAGAAGGGCGTGCGCGCCATCGCCCTCCACCACACAGAGTGCGTGAGCGAGCCTGCTGTTCTCTCTCCCACTTGCCGCATTGAATACATGCTGACGCGTGTGCTTGCAGGTTCACGTTCGCGACGGCCGCGCCAGATAACATCAAGCAGTGGCGCTTCCCGAACGGCGACTTCATCCAGAACCTGTCTGGACACAACGCACTCATCGACTCGATGGCCCTCAACCAAGACGACGTCCTCGTGTCGGGAGGTGCGTGCGCCCGAACACTCCAGCGTCCAATTATATTGCCTGTCGCCGTGTCAGTTCTAACATGCGTGCGCGCAGGCGACAACGGCAGCATGCGCTTTTGGGACTGGCGCTCGGGGTACAACTTCCAAGAGCTCCAGTCGCCAGTGCAGCCGGTGAGCAACGGCAGATTTCCGTTTAATGCGTGCAACGGGGCCTCACCGCCCCTTCCTTCACCCTCCCATTCCAGGGATCGCTGGACAGCGAGGCGGGTGTGTTGGCCATGGCCTTCGACGTGACTGGGTCGCGCCTCATCACGGGCGATGCGGACAAGAGCATCAAGATTTATAAGGTGCGTCTGCTGCGCTGAACGTTGCGCGTGGCTGGTTCTCGCTCATTCCCCGTCTTGTGCGCATGTGTTCCGATCGCCTCACGCAACTACAGGAGGACGACAGCGCGGTACGTTGACTCTGTTGCTCTGCGAGTTTGTGCGCATCAAAGCTGTCGGTTGTGCCTGTCTCTTCTCTGCTCCATCACGCTATCCGTTGGTGTTGGCGCTGACATGGACCACAAACGCAGACGCAAGAGACACATCCGCTCAACTGGCAGCCGTCGATCAACCGCGGCAAGAAGTTTTGAGGCACAAACAAATGTGGTGTTGTCACACGGGCTTCCGGCATTCCCCATTGCCGCATGCATGGCGACGGCAACTATTGCATCTCGCGTGCAGTTTACTATAGATGCCTGTGTGCGCCGAAGCGGAACGTGTTCACTTGGCCTTCTTGTCCTCGCTGGCACCGGCGCCCTTCTTCTGCGCACGCCGCGGAATGAGCACATCGCACACGCGGCACAACGGGCACGCCGGGCACCCACCGACACGGCCGTCATTTCGTCCAGGAGGCGCATGTACTCGGTCTCCGTGCTCTTGGCCTGCGACTGCAGCGCCGTGAAGTTCGTCTTGGTCGTGCGGAGCTCTGGACAGGAAGCGCGACAATCATGAGCCACTGCCCCAAACGCGGACATGGCTGGCTAGCCCCCCACCGTCCTGCGCCTCCTTCAGCGAGCCCTCGAGCTTCTTGATCTTGTCGTCGGTCCCTTTCTTCTCGTCCAACACGCGCATGTACTCCTGCGCACTCGCCAAGGTCAGAGCCACCAAGACACCACGCGACACGTGAGTGACAGCGATACCCACCTTGCGCGTATTCTCAGCCTGGCTGATAACGACCTCCTCCCGCGCAATGTCGTACATGAACCGGTAAAAGCGGAAGAGAACACTGCAATGGGCCGCCATGAGATCGAAGTCCAACATACTGACAGGGAAAGCAGCGGAGAGGCACACTCACACGAGCAAGAAGAGGCTGAACCCCGTGATGTAGAAGTTGCGCTGCGCACGGAAGAGGTGCATCTGGAGGTGCGTGTACATGTGCACGTCACGCGCTTGCTTCTCGCTCGACTTGGACAGCGACTCGTCCGCCTTCCACATCTCACGGATGGCATCTGCAAGAGCACTCGTCAGCAAGACACACGCACGTGTAGACACGGACAAGTACACCCACCCGTGCACTCGTCAGCAAGGGACACGCACGTATAGCCACGGACAAGTACCCCACCCACCGACGAAGAGAAGGAACACGGCCAGGAATGTAACCTGCAACGCAGGGCGTATCTTTTGCATTAACGCCGACTTGCCGATCTTCAGGGTGATGGCCCGTTGCCTGTCGGGTTCGATAAGACGCATCAGCAAACGAAAGACGCAACAGACGAATGGCCACGCACGCACCATGACACCGGGAGGGGAAGGCAGAGAAAGGCAATGATGAAGATTTCCGAGTACAGGAGACCCGCCACGAGCGTCCACTGGATCGACATTCTCTGCGGGTGCAAGGAGAGAGGAGGAGGAGAACGCTGCAGTGTGTCTGTTGCGCAGGTGTGTTGCTGTTGCCTTCGAAGCGCCCTTTTGTGCGTCGCGCTGGCTTCCGTGGCACTTTGACTGTGACGTCACGTAGTTTTCCGAAGAACAAATTTTACGTTACGACGGATCTTCCGCCTCAACGTTGATTGGCCGGGGCAGTGTGAGTGGCTGCGGTTCGGCTGCAGGACACCGCCGGCACCGCGCATACTTCAGTTGTGCGCAAACATGCGACGCAAAAAACGCAGCGCACACTCACTCCGCAAGTTCGCCTCTCGCGGTGGTAGCACTCACTGCCCGCTTTCTGCTGCTCTTGAGGCGCACGGGCGCCGCCAGCCTTTCCGCTGTTGTTGCGCGGTACTCTCCAAAATGGCTGCCACGACAGCAGTCACCTTCACCGTGCACGTCTCGCACACGGTGAGTAGCGCGGCATGAGCCGCACAACCGCACGGGCGTTATTCTGAAGCTTGGCGTGCCTTCTCTGTTCGCGTAGATTGGGACGGGCGACGTGGTCTGCATCATCGGCAGTGCGCCGGCTGTCGGGTCCTGGGCCGTCGGTGCTGCGCCTCCTCTGGCGCTTGTCAGCAGCGGCGAAGGTGGGCAGTCCTATTTTCCTTGTTTCGTCGATTACTCGGCCGTCTCACGCGTTGTCATCAGGGACCACGTGGAAAGGCACCGTGCACTTGCCCGCCGGTACCGCCGTGGCGTACAAGGTGCGTATTGCGACAGTCGCGTGGGGCCAATTGGCCTATTGCTGTTGCGTTTGCAATGACGGTGTCATATCGCTAATCGACAAGCGTTCGCACGACAGTACATTGTGCGTGATGCAGCCGGAGCGCTCGTGCACTACGAGGATTTTGCGCAGAACCGCATCGTCGTTCCCAACGGCGACGCGTGCGAGACGGACGACGGCGTCTTTGGCGCGTCGCCGGGCACTTCGTCGAGCAGTCGCCTTCGCCTGGGCAACCGGCGTTACATCACAGTCGGCGTGAACAAGCACGTGGAGGTGAACCTCAAGTTTGGCCTCCTGTGCGAGGAGATGACGGCCGTGCTGCGCGGCCGCATCCAAGACGCAGGGCACTGCGTCGTCGTCCACGATGCGTCCGGATGCTCGCACACCCTCCAGCTTCCCCTCGCCAAACTTCGGGTGCGTCAGCCGTCGATTGTCGAGACGTTGCCCAACGTGCGCTGACTAATAGCTCTCTTGCTTTTTTCGCAGGTCGTTTCGTTCTCATTTCCGAGCAGCCAAGAGGCGCTCATATTTGTAACCGCGTACGCCTCGCAACAGCCCGACCCTGCGCATCTCGTCGCGCGCGGCGTTCTGACCGCCTCGCAGCTTGTCAACTCGTCCGGAATTGCGCGCGTGCAGCTGCTGGACAACTCCCTCTTGCCCGTCGCGCAGATTTCCGTCGGCTATCTCGTGTGCAAGCCATTCTTGCATGTGGGTCGCGTTGCTTCGTGTTGCACATGACCCTTGGTGTTTACTTTGCTGATCGGCGCTTGCGCGCAGCCGGCAATCAATCTGTCCAAGCTCGGTGCGGTCGTCGACCTCAAGGCACGCGACGTGCCTGTTGAGGTGGGCCACCGTGGCTCGGGATCGAACAAGCGCGGCAGCCGCATCGACGAGAACACAATTCTCAGCTTTGTGGCCGCGGCCCGCAACGGAGTCAGCCTGGTCGAGTTTGACGTCATGCTGTCCAAGGTGCGTGGTGCATTTCCTGCTGTGATTTGTTGCGGGTGCGCTGGTAGCTCATGCCGTCGGAACGCTGCAGGACGGCATCCCCGTCATCCACCACGACCACGTAATCGCTGTCGGGAGCGCGGGCGTGAAAGTGCCCGTGCACACGCTGACGCTGGCGCAACTCCGCGAGGTCAAGGACGGCCCTCGCGCGGCGCCAAAGAACGAGCGCCCTGGTGTGCTCAAGCGCACGCGCAGCTGGGACCGTCTAATTGACGAGCCGCAACGTGGCACGTATGCGATTGCGGACCACTTTCCCACGCTGGTCGAGGCATTCACCGAAGTGCCCGTGTCGCTGGGGTTTGACATCGGTAGGTTCGCAATCGACTGGCCCTATTGTGCACGTTCGGCAGGCCGAAAGCACCGTGCTCATCGTTGCCATTCGCCGGTGCAGAGATCAAGAGCATGACGGACATCGGGATGGAGCAGTACAACACGACGCCCCCCGACAAGAACGCGCTCGTCGACAATGTGCTGCGCATCGTGTTTGACCACGTCGGCGACCGCCTCGTCATGTTCAGCAGCTTCGATCCCGACGTGTGCACGCTGCTGATGGCCAAGCAACCGCGATTCCCCGTCTTCCTCATCACGTGGTGGGCTGGCCCGGACGAGGACGTGTCGGGGAGCGACACGCGGTGCCACGGACTCGACGGCGCCCTGGACGCTGCAGTCGAAGCCGAACTTCGCGGGCTGGTGTGCGAGGCGCGCTTCATGTTGGAGAACCCGGGATCCATCCGGCGCATTAAGGCGCAGGGGCTGATGCTGCTGACGTACGGGAACGAGAACGAGGTTCCCGAGGCCATCTTTGCTCAGGTACGTGCGCAAGGAGTGAAGTGTTCTTAGGCTTATGGACTGTGCCAATTGACGGCTTTGCGCCCCTTGCAGAAGGAGAACGGCGTCGACGGCGTCATTTCCGACAACATTGCGCGCACATTCAAGCGCACGACGCATTTTTCGCTCTCGCGCAGCTTGACTTCTTCCGACCTGCCGCTGGCCGGCTGAAAAGGACACATAAAATAATATTGTTGCATTTGTGGTGAGGGTTAGACGTACCGAGATGTCGGCCAATTTTCATCAGTTTGAATTTTCCGAGTGCTCGCAATGTCCTTTCCCACGATAAACAAACCGGTCCAACAATTTTTCGAACACATTATGCACAAAACCCGATGCCATTCGAACCCGCACACTTTCCGCCGTCACTTTAGTCCAATCAACCCGCGTTGCATCACGCGCGTTTGTGTGCGTGGTGTGCGCCACTCGGCCTGTCCGTGGGTCTGCTTGTGCTGCTCTCTGTCCGGCGGGGCGCGCTCCCCGGCCGTCCGCAGCAACCATGGGCGATGATCCGCTGTTCCGGTGCGTTTTTCGGCTTTTGCGCACTATGCATGTGTCCTCGCGTGCGATCGACAATTTTAGTTTGTGTGCATGACGGACGACGTTCTGAATGCGTGGTCGACGTTCGCGGCTGTCGCGTGACGCACCTGTTCCTTTGGGGTTTCAGGGTGACCGCGCAGCTCAACACGCTCGTGAACGATGGCGGCAACATGCGTTGGCAGCCCGTCCCAGACGGCGTGTGCACGGCCATCATCTCTGCCGACGGCGACGGTGCTTTCCGCCTCTACGGCGTGCACGGTGAGTCTTTGCACACGACAAGCTGTTACGCAAGCGCGTTCTCACCGCAGTGCCGTTTTCCAGCGAGCGGCACTGTTCTCCTCGAAGTCGACCTCATTCGCAAGGCTGCGGTCAAGCGCGTGTCGGAGTGCTTTGTGATGGGGCGCGACATTGCCGCGGGAAGCCACTGGGGCCTCAACTTTCTCAATCAGGCGGCCGCCGACCGCATCATGCTTGCGTACGAGCTGGCCGTGGACCCTGCGCGCGACGCCGAGGAGGTCAAACAGACGCTGCGTGGCGGCGCGGGCTCCACAGCGGCACCGCAGGCGCAGTTTGTGGCGCCGGCAGGCATATCCGCGGACCAGCTCGGGGTGCCCGCGGCGCTTCAGTCCCCGCGGATGGCGCCGGCGGTGATGCACGCGCGCACGGCGTCCACCTCGAGCCAACGGGACGATGATCAGGTGGGTGCATGTTTTGTTGCGCTATTTTGCTCGCGGAACGGTGCTTACAGGGTCGAATGCGCTATTATGCAGCCGCGCTCGAACAGCGCCACGGCCGCGTCGGGCGACGACGACCTCTCGAACGTCGCGATGAAGTCTGGCTGGCTAGAGCTGAAGAAGAACCTCTCGCAAAAGCAGCAAAAGACGGAGTTTGGCAAGTGGGCGGCCACTTTCAAGAAGTACTGGGCGGTGCTGCGCGGGCCCATGCTGTCGTTGTACCGCGCCGAAGACCGCGAGCGCGACCCGAATGGGCTCGAAATGGCGCAGCCCAAGTACGCCTTCTCGATCGACCGCGCCCTTGCCGTCATTGACGACGAGACGAAGCGCGATTTTGCATTTCACCTCAGCCCGAGCGACGGGGACACATATTTCCTCGCCGGGCTGTCGCAGCTCGACGCGGAGGACTGGGTGCGGCGCGTAATGGTGGCCGCCGCCGTGTCGATGGTGCGCATCGGGGACAAGGCCCGCGCGTGCGAGCTGCTGCAGGCGCGCATCGACGAGCATATGGGGCTGATGGAGTCTGAGACGAAGCGCGGCAAGATGAACGACTTTCAGAGCGCGTTCTACGTGGACGACAAGGCGAAGGAGGCGATCAACAAGCGCGTCAAGGAGTCGGAGGCCATGATGGAGTCGCTTGCGCTCGACGTGTACCGCGCGCGCGCACTCCTCGCGGCGGTGCGCCAGCAGGAGGCGCCGACGACGCAGCAGCTCAATGCGCACATTGCGAAGCAGACGCGGCAACAGCTGGGCAAGCCGACGGGGCCTGTGTCGCCGGTTCTTGTGCACGCGGTCGTGAGCATGCGAACACCGGCGCGCGCGAAGCCCATCTTGGAGCGAAAAAACAGCGGCATTTCTCTGGCATCGGCAGAGGTGGGTTTCGCTGATGTTGTGTATGTGTGATTGCCTGTGCTCAAGAACCCCTTGTCCCTCTAGGACGAGGACTCGAACCCCGAGAGCGATCCGGCGCCCGTGAACGAAGGGCGGCCAAAGTCCATGGCGGGGAGCAAGGCGAACAAGAAGCTCGGCCTGGAGACGTTCTTTTTGCGCGTGAAGCTCCCCGACGACCAGAAGACGGCCATCGAGGCCTCGCCCGACATGAAGATCCAGGACGTCCTCGAGACGGTCGCGGCGAAGCGAAAGCTCGAGGCATGCGAGTACTATGTCGTGGTGCCGCAAAAGGGCGGGAAATCCGTCGAACCGCAGCCGACGGCCGCGATTGGTCCCCTCGGCACGACGGAGATTGAGCTGTGCAAGAAGGTGTGCCGGCGCGTCCAGGTCATCAAGGCCGAGGAGCCCATGTTTGGACTCGTCATCCGGGGCGGGGACGGCGGCAAGGGTATATTCGTGGCGCGCATGGTGCTCGGCGAGGCCGCGGAGCAGACGGGCCTGATGCACGCGGGTGACGAAATTCTGGAGATCAACGGCGTCAGTGTCGCATCGCTCGGTGTCGAGGCGGTCTCGAAGCTTCTGCGCGAAAACCGTCGCGTCGTGTTCTTCATACGCTCCAAGCAGGGCGACGAGCGCGACAACCTCGGCGATCCGCACGCGTCTGCGGCGCCGGAGGGCGACAAGGGTGTGAGTTCGGCCGGCGGGGATCTGATTACGGTGCTGGTGTGCCGGCCGCCGCCTTCGCGCACGGCCCCTCTGCTCGAGGGCGATGTCAAGCGGCTTGTCATTCCGCCGCCGCCGCAGCTGCCGATGGGTGCCGCGCTGCTCACTCACGCGCGCAGCAAGCACCAGTCGCTTATCGCCCACTCGCGTGGAGGCTCTTCGGAGGCTGGGGGAACCGCGCCGGCCCCGGCTGCCCCGGCGCTCGGCTTTGCAGATGCACCTCCACCAAACGCGGACATTCTGATCGAGCAGCTCATGAGGACGGTGACGTCGCTGTCGCTGCAGCTGCGCAACGCGGCGGCGTCTGTGGCTGCGAAACCGGCGACGGGCGGCATGACGAAAGAGATGATGCGCGACAACGTCATTGCCGAGCTGATGAACACGGAGCGGACGTACGTGCGCGACCTCGGCGTCCTCGTCGAGCGCTTCATGGAGCCCCTCAAGCAGGAGGGTTGCGTGTCGGAACAGGACATCACCTCCCTGTTTGCGAACGTCGCCGCTATTCGTGACTTCCAGGTGCGCTTCCTCGTGGACTTGGAGGCGACGGCAGCAGCGCCGACACCCGCCCCGGAACCCGCGGTCGAGGAAGCGCCGGCAGAGCAGCAGCCGAAGGAGGCAAAGGTAGCTGTGCGTCTTCATTGTTCTCACTTGTCACACATGACGATGCTGACCCACGCACGTGTCTGCCGAAGGAGGATCTTTCCTTCCGCATTGCCAGTGCGATCATCACGCACAGCGAGAGCTTCCGGCTGTACGCCGACTACTGTTCGAACCACCCGGACGCGCTGACGACCCTGCAGAAGCACGAGGCGAACGCCCGCCTGCGCTCGTTCCTCGACGCGCGCAACCCGAATCGCGAGCAATCGCTCACGCTCGAGTCCTTCCTGATCAAGCCGGTGCAGCGACTACTCAAGTACCCGCTGCTGCTCCGCGAGATGATCCGCTACACGCCCGAAGACGCGCCGGCGCACAAGCACCTCAACGACGCGCTCGCCGGCATCACGGCAGTCGCGGCCACCATCAACGAGGCCAAGCGGCAGCGCGACAACGCCGAGCGCGCCAAGGAGCTCTTTGAGACGGTCGAGGCGTGGGAGGTAAAGATTCTGTTTCAGTGCTAGACCTTGCATTGTGCGGGTGTGCTCACCGCGCGTTGTGTGCAGGGCCCCGCATTCGACACTGTTGGAGATCTCCTCTACTTTGGCGAGCTCACGAAGCTCGATCTGAGCGACTCGGCGAACAAGACGAAGAAGCTCGAGTGCTTCCTCTTTGCCAAGCTGCTGGCGTTTGCGCGGAACAAGAACGCGGGCAAGAAGCCGCCGATGAAGCCCGTGTACGTCTACGCCGGGAGCATTCCCATTGAGAAGATTCTCGTGCGCGACAAGCAGGACTCGGAGGGTGCGTGTCACACACTGAGCATGATCGTCCTATGCTTCCTTACCCAACACACCCCCTCTCACAAAACCCGCGTGCTTTTGCAGAGGTCAAGTGCGGATTTGAGGTCGTCGACATGCGCGTGTCGAATAAGGGTGGCAAAGCGGCCCCCGTGACGTATCTCTGCCTCGCGAGGTCTGTAGGGCGGTGCATGTGGGCAAGTGATGCGTGTGTGGTGTCTCTCACTGACGGCCGCAATTGCAGGAACAACGAGGAGAAGAGCAAGTGGATCTCGCTGATCAAGCAGGTCGTCAAGCAGGGCATCCTCAACCGCGCGCCGGTCATTGAGGAGCCGCACGCACCCGTGCCAGCAGCGGACGCCGCGGAGGAACCTGCCGTCGGCATGAAGGCCTCGAAGCGCTTTGGGAGCTCTTCAGACTTGTCGCGTTCGCCAAGGTGAGCGGCCCGGCCATTGTTTTCGATTCTTCGCTGAGGATTTTATTCTCGGCTAACCCTCACCTTATGCGCGATCACGCAGCGGACAGTTGAGGTGACGTCAACAAGACGTGTTTTGCGTTTGTGTAAAAATATTGCCACCCCGGATGTCCAGAATTTTGCTTCCAGCGTCAGCTGTCGCCAAAGCCTTGAAACGTCATCCAAAGAACAGCGACTGCGTTGCAGACACACACTCCCAATAACTCAATCACACAGTCCGGGTCAAGATCCGCGCTCTTGCTGCACGCGCTGGCCTGTTCTCGCTTTTTTGTCTCTTGAAGGGATAGTGTCGACGTGGTTGTGCCCCATTCCTCGCGAGGGCCGTCTGCCAAACGCAAATGGACCGTCTCAGCCGAATCTTTGGCGGCGGTGCGGGTATGACGGGCATTCAGTCTCCTTCGGGCGACACGCCCGTCGTGGACACTGCGGAAATGGTGTATATTTCGTCGCTGGCGCTTCTCAAGATGCTCAAGCACGGGCGCGCCGGCGTTCCGATGGAGGTCATGGGCCTCATGCTCGGCGAGTTTGTCGACGACTACACGGTGCGCGTAACAGACGTATTCGCCATGCCGCAGAGTGGCACGGGCGTGAGCGTCGAGGCCGTTGATCCCGTTTTTCAGACAAAAATGCTCGACATGCTCAAGCAGACGGGGCGGCCCGAGATGGTGGTCGGCTGGTACCACTCGCACCCCGGCTTCGGCTGCTGGCTGTCGGGCGTCGACATCAACACGCAGCAGAGCTTCGAGCAGCTGAACCCGCGCTCGGTCGCCGTTGTCGTCGACCCCATCCAGAGCGTGAAGGGCAAGGTGGTCATCGACGCGTTCCGTCTGATCAACCCGCAGATGCTCATCATGGGCCAGGAGCCGCGCCAGACGACGTCGAACCTGGGCCACCTGCAAAAGCCGTCGATTCAGGCGCTCATCCACGGGCTGAACCGACACTACTACTCGATTGCCATCAATTATCGGAAGAATGAGCTTGAGCAGAAGATGTTGCTCAATCTTCACAAGAAGAACTGGACGGACGGTACGTAGAGACGCACATATTGTGTTACTGGTCTCCCTCCACGGGCTGCGCAGTCGATGCTTGTGGGTTGTAGTTTCTCTGCCTGTGTTTTTTGTCTTTGCTGTGATATTAGTTGATGTGAAAGGCTTGCTGGTGCCTTGAGCTGGTATGAGGAGAGACTCATCGGCCAAATTGCTGCAGGCCTTGCTCTTGAAGACTACGACGCGCACGCCACCACGAACGAAAAGAACGTGAAAGATATGCTCGGCCTGGCAAAGAGCTACGTGAAGGTACGTGTCCGGCTTATGACTCAGCAGTGTAGCAGGATGGTGATGCAGTGCCTGATGTGACTGTGGCACACTGCAGTCCGTGGAGGACGAAGACAAGCTTACACCAGAGCAACTCGCCATCAAGAATGTCGGCAAGCAGGTGCGTTGTGCTGCCTCGCGTGACCTCGCTGACCTCTCCCCAGTTATGCCAACACCAATCATTTCTGATGGACGCCTCCTCTCTCCCCACCACCCGCAGGACCCAAAGCGCCACCTCGAAGAGCACGTTTCGCTTCTCATGAACCGCAACATCGCGCAGTGCACGTGCGCAATGATCGACTCGGAGGTGTTCTAAGGCAAATACAGTCGCGCATTAAAACCAACCAGCACCCGCACATACAATTGTCGAGCTGCATTTCCGGGTCACATGGTCACATTCCCGCGGGTGCGCAGCGGCGGCGTCGACAGAGCCTCATCACTTGGCGGGGGCAATCGTGCGCTTGTTGCCCTTGCGCGCGTACCTGAACGCGTTCGCATTCGGCAAATATGAGAAGGGAGACAAGGTAGATAATGAGGATGCAAAACGCCCCACGAGGCCGCCACACAGCGCCCTCAGACAATGCCCTTATGCTGCCTCCCACAACACGCACCGGAGGTTCTTGAGGAACTTGGGGTCCACACCCTTGAGCGACGGGTACTTGTGCGTCTGGGGCCGCTTGATCCCGTTGCGGTGGGCCTTCTTGTTCTGGTCTGCAGGCAGAACGAAAAAAAAAATCAACAACCCAATGCACGCCCCGACAGGCCAGAACAATTTCAGAGTTTCAGAGACCCATCGACGCGCACGCATGCGCATTTGGACGGCTACGCTCGGATATACCCACTCTGGTTTGTGTGGTTCTTCGACTTCGCCATTTTGCAGACTGCGCACAAATCAAAACTCCCCTGAGAAAATGGAGTACTGCAACACACTCCACGTGTAACTGCCACGGCTAAGAAGCTCGACACATGTTCGCATCCTTGACGATGATCCAGCCACGACCCATCAAACGAAGTCTTCGCCCATCCATCCATCCGCATCCTATTCTACATATCCATCCATCGCACACCACACCTTCTGCGGACGCCGCTGATGCCGGATGCGTCGACGAAAGAGAGAGAGAGAAAGAAGGCGTTTGTGCGGCAGAGAGCCTTTTCACAGCACACAGAGAGAGAGAGGGCTGCATTGGCACGAAGCCCAACGAGCATCCGGGGTGCGGGAAGCATCCGGGTGTGATATCACGTGCCATCACGTGGTCAATTTATTTCTTTGGGGTGGGCTGAGGAGCGGTTGACCAATCAGAGCGGGCGCCGCCATGCGCCTGCACGTGGGTGAGACCGCACGGACAGCACGCAGCAGCAACGAGCACCATTGTTGCGTCATTCCGCAGCGCTTGCGAGTCGAAAGGAGTGCTCATTTTTGAACGGGGAGTTCCAACAGAATCATAAGACAACGCCTCGACTTTTTGCGGCTTTGTGTCGAGTTAAAATGGCAGCGCCCACGTTCCTCTTCTCCTCCGAGTCTGTCGGCGAGGGGCATCCCGGTGAGTCATGGAGTGCAGATGGCCGGCGTTGGCCGACGGCGTACTTACGGTACTGTTGTGTTTGTTGCGGCAGACAAGATCTGCGACCAGGTGTCGGACGCCATTCTCGATGCGTGCATTCGCGAGGACCCCACCAGCAAGGTGGCCTGCGAGACGGCCGCCAAGACGGGCATGATCATGGTTCTCGGCGAGATTACGACGAAGGCCGTGCTCGACTATCAGAAGATTATCCGCGGCGTGATCAAGAAGATTGGATACGACTCGTCGGACAAGGGCTTTGACTACAAGACGTGCAACGTGCTCGTCGCCATTGAGCAGCAGAGCCCCGACATTGCGCAGGGCGTGCACGTCAACCGCGCCATCGAGGACATTGGCGCTGGCGACCAGGGCATCATGTTTGGTTACGCGACCGACGAGACGCCGGAGTTGATGCCGCTGACGCTTATGCTCGCGCACCAGCTCAACGCCAAGCTCGCCGAGAACCGGCGCAACGGCACGATGGCTTACATCCGCCCCGACTGCAAGACGCAGGTGACGGTGGAGTACCGCCTGGACAATGGCGCCCTCCAGCCGCTGCGCGTGCACACGGTGGTCATCAGCACGCAGCACGCCGAGGATGTGACGAACGAGACGCTCCGCTCGGACCTCCTCGAGAAGGTCATCAAGCAGGTGATTCCCGCCAAGTACCTCGACGACCGCACCGTTTACCACCTCCAGCCCTCCGGCCGCTTCGTTATTGGTGGGCCCCAGGGTGATGCCGGCGTCACGGGCCGCAAGATCATCGTCGACACGTACGGCGGGTGGGGCGCGCACGGCGGTGGCGCGTTCTCTGGCAAGGACTTCACGAAGGTGGACCGCTCGGCGGCGTACGCGGCGCGGTGGGTGGCCAAGTCGCTCGTGGCCGCGGGCCTCGCGCGCCGCGTCCTCGTGCAGGTCGCCTACGCGATTGGTGTCGCGAAGCCTCTCTCGCTCTACGTCGACACGTACGGCACGGGGCGCAAGTCGCAGGAGGAGCTTCTGAAGATCATCAACGACAACTTCGACCTCCGGCCTGGCGTCATTGTCCGGTGAGCTGCGCTTTGTTTTGCCTGTGCGTGCAGCTTTGGTTGGCGCACTGGCTGTTGTTGGCGCAGTGGTTGTGGTTGGCGCGGTGGCTGTGACTGTTTGCTGACGCTGTGCTATGCAGGGACCTTGGCTTGAACAAGCCGATTTACCAGGACACGGCTGCGTACGGCCACTTTGGGCGGCCGCAGTTCCCCTGGGAGCAGCCCAAGCCCCTCAAGTTCTAAGTGCCCTGCCCGCGCGTGGCGTGCGCGTTTGCCGTAATTGAATGCCCTTTTGCCATGCGTGCCGAGGCAGTTTATGTGGTCCCCTGGCGGAGGCATTGCGCCAGTTTTTTCGCTTGGCCCGCCGTTGGCTCTGGCAAGCCTCGTCGGAGCGCCGCGTCCAGTAACGAGAGCAGCGCGCTCTTGTCGGGCATCGGCGACGCGTGAGACGTGTCTGCGAGGGCTGCATTCGATGTCATGATGCAGCACACGAGTGGCCGGTGGCCCAGCCAGTGAGCGTCGCTCACCTCCCATTACATGCGGCCAGCACTCAGTCACGACCTCGTCCCACGACGGCTGCTCTGCCCCTTCGCGCAGCCACATGCCCAGCGAGTCCTCGAGTTCTTTCGCGGCAAATGCAAGGAAGGCATCGGCCGACTCACCCAACACTTCGTATGGGTCACGCCGAGCCACACATAGAATGCCCGCAACAATTTTGCTGCGCACGCCCCATTCAAATTGTCCGCCTGCAAGCACAGCGCGTTCAGATTTGAAAAAGTGCCATTGCAATACAAACTCGACACCAACCGCTCTGAAGAATACTGTTGGCAGTGGCAGCCGCCGCATCCCAGAGATCGCCCGTGTCGGCCTCGTGGGCGGCGAGGTTGATGGCAACCTCCCACGCCATGGCCAGCGATGCACACGCCGATTCGGCAGAGAGGTCGCGCAGCCGGAAGAGAATGAACCGCTGCAGCATGTGCAGTCCGCCCTCAACAACCGCGGCACTTCCCCGCGCATCCGCCGTCAGATTCACTAGCGCCGGGAGCAACAACCCAAACGACTCGAAATTGCTACAAGCGAATGCAACCCATTAGCCATGCCGAGGGCGAACGCAGCCTCAAGCAGGGCAGTACGCACCTTCGCCCATCGCACCAGCCGACGATGCACGGGAGGGCGGCCTGCGCTTCCACGCGCAACGCCTCGGTTTCTTCCGCAAGCCAAGCAGCCAGTGCCCGAAGACACGCACGGACGACGAGATCGATTCCCGGACTTGCCGGCAACAACGCAGCCTGACATGCGGCGCGATTGTTAGTGGCACACGAGGACGGGTGACACTCAAAACTCAGCAAGGCCCTCACCTCGGCGACAAACGCAAGCACCGCCGCATAGGCCTCGCGGAGCACGCGGTGCATCTGCATGCCCAGCGGCCCGAGGTCTTCCCTCGCGACAAGCCATTCCACGGCAGCCTCCAACACGACAAGCGCGCTGCACAACACCGTGGCGGATTCGCGCGCGGCCTGCGCGGCGTCGCGGTCCTCGAGGGCCATGCGCACCTCGATGCACGACGCGTGCACGGTGAGCACCAGCAGCTTCTCCCCCGACGGCGCACCCGGGGTGTCCACGCGATTACGCACGAGCCAATCGGCCCCCAGCGCGGCGCACATGGAGGCCGCGAGGCGCAGGAGGGATGCTTTCTGCTCGGTCCCCATCTTATTGCGCATCACATCCGCAAATCCACGGCAGGCAGTCGCCGCCCACAGCGCAGTCGGCTGCGCCAGCGACGAAACTTTCCCCGCCGCAGCCGCAACGCACTCGGCCAGTGCAAACTTGTCCGCCCCGCTAGCGGACACAAAGAGCGCCGTCAGCAACTCCATGCAAGAGCGCACGTCATCCGCATGCGCGGCCAACCAGGGCGTGTCCGCAGACTGCAACAAGTGCGCGATGGCCGCCGCGCCCTCTCGTGCGAGTGAAGGCCATTGCGACACAGCACGGCAGAGGGGTGCTGGGGAGGGAAGGCCCGCCGGCGGAGGCTGCGCAGACAGGACGGCGCCAATGATGTGCACGCACGCCGCGGCAATAGGCTCCGTCACATCTGATTGTGCAAGCACCGCGAAGACCGCGGGAAGTTCGGCAGCAATAGCAGCATCGCCCTCTGCACACGAAACGCGAGTCAGCCACTCTCGCAAGGAAGCGGACACAGCGCCGTGGTGGGCATTGGCGCGCGCGCGCATGCACTGCCGTCTGGTCCTGCAGGGTGACTTACTGGCACCATGAGCCAGGTCCGCTGTTTAAGTTATTGCCCATGCTTCGATCGCACAGTGGCATTGAAGCCTGCATGGACGCAGCCATATCCCGACGAGCACCACTCACGTGCGATTGGTGCGTCCACGAACACGGCAAGAACGGCGACGCCGACTTCCTTGAAGGCCAGAGGGCCGCATTCGGCAGGCGCAGTCGCTGTGAAGGTCACCGGCCATCGTGAGCCACTGGCGTGATGAAGCACCAACGGACCCACTCACCAGTCAGAAGGCGGTGAACAAAAGATGTGCCAACAGCGGCGTATGCGCGGTCCAGGGCGGCGGGATCGCTTGGAGGGAGGGCGCGTGCCATCAGCAGCAGCGCTGCAAACTGCACGAACAGGTGCTGCGTGAGTACTCATGCCACAACACACCTCACAATACAGACGCACCCTCTCCTCGTCCGTGCGGGCATTTGCGTACAGCGCTATGCACGCATCCACAGCCGTGGCGGTGGCTGTCGCGCCCTGACTGTCCATCGCACGCCGCCGGTTGCAGCCTCTCGTCTGCTCCACTTCAGCCTGCGTGTGATGTGCGCTGTTCACGTGATGCGACGCTGCTGATTGGTCGTTGCGCTGACGTCACTCGCGTCGGCAACACAAGCACCAACAGAGGGACGCGTTCGCAGATAAGAGACGCTGCTGCCGCACACTTCCGCACGCGCTGCGTCACGCTTGCGACCATGTACGCGCGTAAGGTTGTCGCAGGACTTGCTGCGGCGGGCCTGTCCGCCGTTGCGCTGCGGCAGGCGGGGGCCTTCGACACGGTGCGTCTGTCTGACGTTGTTGTCGCGCGTCACCACATGCCATCTCAGCCCTTGCGCGTCCGCTTTGCAGCAACCGGCGCTGTCAGAGGCCGCCATACAGGCCGAAATTGCACTCCCCACAAGGTCGGCCTCTTACCTCCACCCTCACTTGCTCAACTCGCTTTTTTCTAACGCGACATATATTGCAGGGCCGACCAGCTCAAGAATCTCAAGGGGAGTGCGAAGCAGCCGTTCGACGTCCTCGTCATTGGCGGTGGCGCCACCGGCGCGGGAGTGGCGCTCGATGCGGCCTCGCGCGGTACGTCGCCGGCCATTGTGTTTGAAGGCCGTGTCACTCGGGCTTGTCTGAGCATTGTTCCGTGCGTGCAGGGCTCCGCACGGCGCTTGTCGAGCGGGATGACTTCTCGTCGGGCACGAGCAGCCGCAGCACGAAGCTCATCCACGGAGGCGTGCGCTACCTCCAGAAGGCCATCATGAACTTTGACTACGAGCAGGTGGGCCTTGGCGTGCCATTCCGCGCATCAGGCCTGTGGTGTGCCTCCCCATTTCTTGCTTTGTGCATCTGCACTCGGTGTCATCTGCCACTGTCTCTGTCGGGTCTGTGCTCATTCGGTGGCGCGTGCAGTACATGATGGTCAAGGAGGCGCTTCACGAGCGCTCCAATCTGCTCGCGATTGCGCCGCACCTGTCGTACCCTCTTCCGATTATGCTTCCGGTGTACAAGTGGGTATGCTGCGTTCGCCTTCGTTGAAGCAAAGCGCGCGAATGTGACTGCGGCACAAGTGCGAGTTTGCGCCTTGCGAAATGGAGACTGAAGCGGGCGTGGCAGGTGGTGGCAGCTGCCGTACTTCTGGTTCGGCATCAAGATGTACGACTTTGTGGCGAGGCGCAACAACGTCAAGAGCAGCTACGTCCTCGGCAAGTCCAAGGCCCTCGAGGCGTTCCCCATGCTCAAGCAGGACGACCTCGTCGGCGCCATTGTGTACTATGACGGTGCGTGGGTTGGCGGCGGTGTGCAGCAGAATGCGTGCGACTGAACGACCTTTACTCTTCGCAGGCCAGCACAACGACGCGCGCATGAACCTCGCTATCGCTCTCACCGCCGCGGTGGAAGGGGCCACGATCGCCAACCACTGCGAAGTGACAAAGCTCCTTAAGCGGCGCGATGAAGCGACGGGCAAGGACGTGGTTGCGGGCGCCACCGTCCGCGACGTCATGACGGGCGAGACGTGGGATGTGCACGCCAAGAGCGTCATCAACGCCACGGGTCCCTTCACGGGTGCGTCTCTCTTCGGCTCCCTGTGATTGATTTTTTCTTGCTCCTATCGCCTGTTACGAACACACTGCGATTTGATTGTTGATGGCACCCTCGAGTCAATGGGCAGCGCCCGGCTTTCCTGTGAGACTCACTCGTACATTGGCTCACTCGCGCGTGCACTCCCATGCACTTTCATACCGTGCAGACTCCATTCGCCAAATGGACGATGCAAACGCTCCGAAGATTGTGCAGCCCAGTGCGGGCGTCCACATTGTGCTGCCGGACTATTACAGGTGAGTGCGCCTGTTACGCGATGGCCGCGTGCGCTGCATTTGACGCCAGCGCCCCTGCAGCCCGCGTGGAATGGGCCTGCTCGACCCCGCCACCAGCGACGGCCGCGTCATCTTCTTCCTCCCCTGGCAGAACACCACCATCGCCGGCACAACGGGTGAGTGTGGCGGAGGGGGCGCAGTGTGCTTGTCGCTGGTGTGGCACCTCACTCGCCTTCTTTTGTGTGGCGCAGACTCGCCCACGGACGTCACTGCGCTCCCGCGGCCGCGCGAGGAGGAGATCCACTTTATTCTCGAGGAAATCCGCCACTATCTCAATCCGGACGTGCAGGTGCGCCGCGGAGATGTCCTTGCGGCGTGGAGCGGCATCCGGCCCCTCGTCAGCGACCCGAACTCGAAGGACACGCAGTCGATTGTTCGCAACCACGGTGCGTCTCCTTGTCCGGTGCGCGTGTCGCGTGATTGTTTGCTCACGATGAGCCACGCGCAGTGGTCCACGTGAGCCCGAGCAACCTGGTGACCATCGCCGGTGGCAAGTGGACGACGTACCGCGCAATGGCAGTCGAGGCGGTCGATGCTGCGGTGAAGGCGAGCGGTATGTCACGCTGCGTCGACATCTAGTGCGCAGCTAGGTGTGCGCCGTGTGCCGTTTTGCCTGTTGTGCTGATGTGGATCGATCGCAGGCCTCAAGCCGGCACGCCCCAGCCAGACGGACGGCAAGCTGCTGCTGGGCAGCGCGGGGTGGAGCCCGACGCTCTTCATCCGCCTTGTGCAGGACTTTGGCCTGGACGTCGATGTGAGTGCCGGGCGCTGTACAGCCGTCCTTCTGCATCGTCTCACCTGCGTTGTTGTGGCAGGTTGCCAAGCACCTCTCGGAGACGTACGGCACGCGCGCGTTTGAGGTCGCCAAGCTGGCGCAGATCACCGGGAAGCGCTGGCCGGTCGTGGGCAACCGCATTATTGCCGAGTATCCGTACATCGAGGCCGAGGTCGTCTACGCCATCAAGGAATATGCCTGCACGGCAGTGGTGCGTTACTGGCCGACCGTGTGCCTCTCTGCCCTTCGAGATGTCCTGTTGTCTGCGGATGGAGCGTGGGCTGGTTGGCTCATGCCGCCCATTTCTGCTGCAGGATGTCCTCGCGCGGCGCACGCGGCTCGCGTTTCTCAACGTGCAGGCGGCAGAGGAGGCCATCCCGCGCATTGTCAAGATCATGGCGCAGCACCTCCGGTGGGACAAGCGGCGGCAGGAGGCGGAGACGGCCGAAGCGCGCGAGTTTCTTTTAACGATGGGGACGGAGGCGCGCGAGAAGGTGCGCCACGTGCCGATCAACTTCACGGAGGAGGAGACGCGCCGCTACCGCCGGGCGTTTTCGGCGTTTGACCTCAAGGGCAACGGGCACATCAGCGCGCTGGAGCTGCGCGCCGTGCTGGAGAGCATCGGAGAGGAGGTCTCGGAGGACCACCTGCGCGACCTGATTGCGGAGGTGGACGTGAACAAGAACAGCACGATCGAGCTCGACGAGTTCCTGCAGCTGATGAGCGCGCTCAAGACGGGTGCCGTCGCCAACAACCGCCTTGCGACCATCATTGAGAAGCACGCCAAGTACCTCGAGAAGGGCATCTCGGTCGACCGCTCCGGCGGTGGCGTCTAGCAAGTCGTTGTGCCTGTGCTGTTGGACTGTCTGTGCGTTGTTTGTTGATTGGGCGTGAGAGTGGCGGTGGCGATGTGGCTGGCGATCCCGTAGTAAACCCTCGTTGCAGCACACGCCGTCATTTTTTGTATATTCGGATGGCCTGCGCGCGGATGTTCTCCGGCCACACACCGTCCTCCCGCACATTGTTCGGGGACGACTTCCAGTCCCACGACTTGACGGGAGTGCGCCAATCGAGGCCGTAATTCGCAACGACGTGAGCGGTGGCGTTGCACGGGACGCGGACGAGGACGGTCGCGAGCTCGGCGCGGCATAGTGTGAACAGCGGAAACGTGTACTTGAAACGGCGACCTGATTTGACTTGGGTGCCGCCATTCTTGGTTTTTTTTTTTTTTTTTTGGGGGGGGGGGGGGGGGAGGG
>CALSCQ010000823.1:0-30374 GCA_943704525.1 Pigoraptor vietnamica
AGAGAGAGAGAGAGAGAGAGAGAGAGAGAGAGAGAGAGAGAGAGAGAGAGAAAGGGGGGGAAGGGTCTTTTTATTTTGGACGGTCCCTTAGATTGCCGTGCGTATGCAGGCCGGCATTCTCGCGGGCAAGTTCACGCTGGCCAACCGCATCTGCTACGTTGCCGCGGTGAAGATCCCCGAGGTGTACCGCGGCCTCAACGCCTTTGCGATTGGCGTGTACAAGGCGAACCCGAGCGCCGAGGTCCACGTGCTGTGGACAAACACATGGTGCGCAACGGTCTGTTGCAGCGTGCGGTAACGGAGAGGCTGTTTTCTAATCCCATTTCCCACTGCAGGTACGATCCCGCGCTGGAGGCCTACACGGCGAAGAGGCTCTTCAACGAGTCCTGCTGCGACATTATCACGCAGCACGCCGATACGCTGGAGACGCCGCGCGTTGCACGTGACCTGGGCAAGTGGGGTGGGTGACTACTGCCTGACGCGTCCAAAATGCGGTCGCTTACCGTTGTCGCGCGCAGCCATTGGTTACCACAGCGACATGTCCACGTTCATCGGCGACTCGGTGCTGACGAGCGTCGCGTGGAACTGGGGCCCCATGCTCGTCGACATTGTCGGCACGATTCTCAACAACACGTTCGTGGGCGGCAAGGACTACTGGTGGGCGGGCAGTCCTTTTGATGGCTGGTGCGCGTGTGTGGGGTTATGTCTGACCACGTTCCTGTGTGCAGGCCCGGCATCGAAGAGGACACCGTGAGGCTGACGACGCTGTCGTTTCGCGTTCCCATCGCGATCAAGAAGCTCGTGCTGGACGAGTACGCGCGCCTGAAAAGCCTCCCGACGCTCCCACGTGATGACATCTTTTGCGGTGAGTGTAAATAGAATATGTCGTTGGCCGTGCTGTGCTGACTGATGGCGCTGCGTGCAGGGCCCATCGTGAACCTGTCTGTGGGGCAGTGCATGACAGACGACGAGATTCGCGGCTTTGAGGCGACAACGGACGGACCGATCTCTGGGCACGGCATGCAGAACTACATCGCAAACGTGCGCTACCGTGGCGACAGCTCACTTCCGCCCGTGGCGTGTGCGCGAACCTGCAGCGGGCACGGCACGTGCCAGAACGACAAGTGCGTGTGCGACTTTGGGTTCTACGGAACGGATTGTGAGTTCATGGTCACCTCGTCCTCGTCGAATGTGGGCGCGATTGTCGGCGGCGCGGTGGGCGGCGGCGGCGGCCTTCTGATCATCCTGGCCATTGCGATGTGGTACCAGCGCCGCCGCGCGCAGATGCTCCTGCTCGACGCCTGGAAGATCAAGTCGGAGGAACTCGAGGTGCGCACGAAGAAGGCGTTTGGTGGGAGCGAAAGCCGCGTGTCGCGCTCGCACGTGTCGTTCCGCAGCCGCGCGAGCCGCACGAGCAGCGCGGGCTTGGCGCACGGCTCCATCACCGTGGCCATATTCCGCGGGAAGGTGGTGGCCCTCCGGGAGCTGAAAGACAACGTGGAGAAGGACCGCCTCGCAGTGCGCGAGATGATCCGCGCGCGCGAATTGGACCACGCGAACATTGTCAAAATTTTCGGGGCAACAGTCACAGCACCGTACTACCTCGTGTCCGAATTCATGGCGAAAGGTGGGTGCCGCCTCTTAATGATTATTATATTGAACCGCTGTGCGAGCTGTTGACGCCAATCGCTCACCGTTCCTTGCCACACGCGTGCAGGCACACTGGATGAGATTCTCCGCAACGAGCGCCTGCCCCTGGACGTCATGTTCAAGGGATCGATGGCACGTGACATCGCGCGCGCGCTGGTCTACCTGCACAAGATGGGCGTCGCGCACGGCAGCCTCCATCCCTCGCGCATCTTCCTCACGGAGAGCTTCACTTGCAAGGTCGCGGGCGCTGGCATGCCGATCATCCACGCGCTGCGCACGGGCGACGCGGAAGAGTCGGATTATAGCAACTTCAGCCGCAAGCTGTACCAGGTGGGTAGGTGAAGGGGTGTTGTTTACGGCCGCGCGGCCATTTCTGACGTCCGCTGCGTGCAGGCACCCGAAGTGATCGACGGTTCCGTCGGGGCTGACCTTGCGGCGCATATGGCGGCGGACATCTACTCGTTTGGCATTGTGTAAGTGAACACTACCACCATTTCTTCATACAACACGACGCATGCACACACTCACACTCGCGTTCAATCTCGCATAGTTTGGCTCACCCGCCCTCGTCGCAGCCTCTATGAGATCATGACGCGCAAGTACGCGTTCGAGGACCTCGAGATGGATGTGGAGAAGAGGGTGCAGGCCGTGCTCACAACGGACGCGCGCCCCACAATCGAAAACGACCTCGACGGGCGGTACGTGCGCACTTGAGCCATCCTTGCTTTTTTCGCTTGCTAACGTTCGCCCGACTGCCCTAGGACGACCGAGCTTATGCGGATGTGCTGGGCCAAGGACCCCCTCACCCGCCCGAATGCGGAGCTTGTCATGCGCAAGACTCGCGCCCTCAGCCCCGAGGGTGGCTCTGTCGTCGAAAAGATGCTCTACATGATGCAACAGGTGCGTATCGCCCCGCATGGACCGTATCTCCTTCCCTCTTTCCGCCGCACATGTGGCTCATGCCGGGCGTGTGCTCGCAGTATGCCGACAACCTCGAGGGCCTTGTCGACGAGCGCACGGCCGAGCTGCAGGCGGAGAAGCGCCGCACCGACCAGCTGCTTTATCAAATGCTTCCCGAAGCGGTCGCCAACGACCTGCGCAGCGGACGCCCGCCGCGCAACGAGCGCTTTGAGGCGGTCACCATTCTCTTCACGGACGTCGTGCACTTCACGGACCTCTCGGCCAAGTCGGAGCCGATCCAGATTGTGCACCTGCTCAACCGCCTGTACACGTGCTTCGACACGATCCTCGCCAAGCACGAGGTCTACAAGGTCGAGACCATCGGCGACGCATGTGAGTGGACGTGATTGGCTGCAAGAGTTTGGGCACAGATGACTCACTCAGTGTCCCCGCAGACATGGTCGTCGGCGGCCTTCCGACGCGCACCGATCGCCACGCGGAGCACATTGCCGAGCAGGCGCTGGACATGATCGAGGGTGTGCAGCACATCGACATGCACGACCAGGCCGAGAGCGAGCTCAAGATCCGCGCCGGCATCCACTCGGGTTGGTCTTGTGCAACTTGACTTGACTGACGCACTCTGCGCCAAGGCGCTAACGTGTGTCTCGGCTGCTTTAAACACAGGCCCCGTCGTTGCGGGCGTTGTCGGCCTTAAAATGCCGCGATACTGCCTGTTCGGCGACACGGTCAACACTGCAAGCCGCATGGTTCGTATTCCACTGGACGTGCGCGTTGGCCGATGCAATCTGACGCGCCTCCATTGCTTGACCTGCAGGAGTCAAACAGCGCCGCCCTCCGCATCCACATCAGCGAGTCGACGTACAAGCATCTCAGCGCCACGGGGCGCTATGTCTTCGAGGACCGCGGCGAGATCGAGGTGAAGGGCAAGGGCATGATGCACACATATTGGCTCACGGGCCGCGCGGCGGCCGAGGACAGCATTGCGCGCGTGGAAACGCAGCAGTCGTAGGCGCAGAATACATCCTGACAAACAGCGAGCACCCGTTGCTTCGGTCTGCCAGGCCCGTGGCCGCCGCTAAGCAGCCTAATACTGCCAGCCAAAACAAGAAAACCAAAAAACTCAGGGGTACTGTACAGTACCCCTGAAAAAACTGGCGATAGTCCGGATTTTGCCGATGCCTCGGCAACAACAGCCGAGATCTCGCCCACTCAGACACAACAGATACACTTCAGTGCGTGGGCATAAGCAAAGAAGGCGCAGAGGGCGCACAGCAGCACCGCTTGTTGAGAGTGCCGCCGCTAAGATGGCCGCTCCGCCGCCCAAGCCGGTGTCGAAGCCGGGCAAGGTCCAGGCGTACAAGGCGTCGTTCGATTACAAGGCGCAGCAGGTGGGTAGGCGCAGGGCTGGTGTGACGCGGCACGGGGACTGACTGCGCCACACGCAGCCCGACGAGCTCTCTTTCAGCGAGGGCGACATTCTCTATGTCTACGACAAGACGGACCCGGGGTGGTGGAAGGCGCGGTGCGGCGAGCGCGATGGCCTTGTGCCAAGCAACTACAGTGGGTGGCGCACTATGATTTAGCGCACGGCACGCACTCAGACTGACCTCGGCCATGCCCCCAGTTGCCGAGAATGCGATTGAAATGGACAACCCGATGCACGAAGCCGCCAAGAGAGGTGGGTCGCTGCTTGGCCGTTGCTGCTGGTGTGCATCCGCTCACAGCGTGCGCCGCAGGCAATCTGGCCTTTTTGATCGAGTGCCTCGGCGCGAAGGTGTCGCCAAACGGGCTCGACAAGGCCGGTTCCACGCCGCTCCACTGGGCGGCCAACGGTGGTCACCTGGACTGCGTCAACAAGCTGCTGGAACAGCCCGGCATCGCCGTCAATGTCCAGGTGCGTGGGTCGCATGCCAGGCCCTGCTTTATGGGCCTCTGCCGCGCGTGCAAGGGTGTAAGGATTTCGCGCCTTCCCACGATATTAATGACGACGGCGTGCTGTCGGCGCTGTAGAACAAGCTTGGTGACACGCCGCTGCACGGCGCGTCGTGGAAGGGCCATCCCGAGGTCGTCCAGGTGCTTCTTGCCAAAGGTTGGTGGCGGCGTTGCAGCGGACAACAGGCCGGGTGTCTGACTCGGCGTGCGCGCGGCAGGTGCCGACCCAAACATCAAGAACAATGAGGGGCAGACGCCATACAAGCTGTCCAAGAACCCCGACGTGGGGCGCCTTCTCCAGCAGCAGATGCAGTCGTTTGCGGGTGAGTTCCTCCCCCTAGGCGCATGCACATGCTGCAGCACGCCGACCCAGACGCATAGACGCTCACAGACACGAATCTCGACACTGAATTACACCATAACACGCACATGCACACGCATGCACACGCTTACGTGCTGACACCACTCGGCTGACGCAATGCACCCCCTTGGCAGCTGCCGCGGCGGACTACGCCGGCGCCGAGGACGACGACTCCGACTGAGCTGACGGAGCTGACATTGCACACTTGGCCGATCCAATACACGCGCCCTTTGCTATTTGGCGGGAATCAATAGGGCCGCCACGGCCGCCGCAAACAGTGCTGCGACCACCGCGAGCGCGACGTAGACGACGGTGCGAGATCCTGCGCGGACGCCGGCACAAAACATCACTTTCTGGCCCTCCGGAATAACGCTGCGGCGGGCACTCACCGCCGCTTTCCTCTCGCTTTTGCTTTGACCGCCCTCCGCCGCGCTGCTGCTGCTGCTGCTGCCTTGCGTGTGCGCGCGCGGCGGCGGCAGCGGCGGATGCCTTGCTGTCGGACGCGTCCTGTCCCCTGTCCTTTGTCCCGCGGTCAGTTTGCGTCTGCGCTGGTGCTGGGCTCGTCTGCGGGAGCGAATAAGCGCGGCGCGCAGTGGCACGAGCAGCCGCCAGCGCATCGCAGATGGCCGCTGCGTCAGGGGAGGACGCGGCGCGCGCCTGCGCAAGGTCAAGCGGCGAGTGCCCTTCGCCGTCGGCGGCATTGGGGGCCACGCCGCCCGCGAGAAGCGCACGCACCACCGGCAGGCTGCCGTCCTGCACAGCGGCGTGGAGCAGAAGCTCCTCTGTTCCGCACGCAACACCAAAGCGGATCAGCGGGTTACAGCACAGGCCTGTGGCAGAGCCCACGCACCTGCACGAGGTCTGCAGCCGGCCGCCAACAGCGCCGTGACGCATTCGGCGCGCCCGTTGCTCACGGCATACTGCAACGCAGAGTTGCCCTCGGCATCGACGGCGTTCGCATCGGCGCCCGCTCGCAGCAGCGCCTGCACGGCCGCGGAAAATCCCTCCGCCGCTACTCACAGTGAGACGCTGGTGTGCGGACGCACGCGAATTGCGGCAAAAAAAAAAAAAGAAGAAGAAGCCCACCTGCAGAGTGCAGCGGAGCAATCTTGGCCTTCTCCGTCGGCGTCTTTGGGTTGGCGCCGCGTGCAAGCAGCGCGTCGACAGCCGTGGCGTTGCCGAGGCGCACGGCCCAGTGGAGGGGCGTATAGCCGTCGCCGTCGGCAACGTCCGTCCGCACCGACTTGATCGCCAGCAAGCTCGCAACGGCCTCTGCAAAGTACGAGGGCAGAGGACGTTGAGGCCGCGCACACAGAAGGGCGACGCCGCATTCAGACGCACCGTCATGGCCACCGCATATTGCGGCAATGAGTGGCGTTGTCTTTGTGTTGTCGGCGATGTTTGGGTCCGCGCCGCGTTGGATGAGCAGTTGTGCTGCGCGCAATAGGGAACGTCACGACACGTTTCACGAGGCGAGACTTTAAGTGCGCGCATGCACTGTGCACACACGCAGACATCACACACAACACACACACACACGCACATACGCACACGCACGCACGCACGCACACACACGCACACGCACACACGCACGCACGCACGCACGCACACACACACACGCACGCACGCACACACACACACACACACACACAGCATTCCGCACCCACCAATCTCGTACTCGGCGGCCTCAATCGCATACAGCACGGCAGACTGTGAGGCGGGGATGTGAGCGCACTCCCGTTGGCCGCAGCGGGCGCACACAGCACGCACCTGCCCCTTCTTGTTCCTGGCCTGCGCTAGCGAGGGGCTCTGGTCGAGCAGCTTCTCCACAAGTCCGGCATCGCCGTTGCGCAGCACCTTGAAAAAGCGGTCCACCACCCCGGCGTCCGCCATCGTCTGCTGTGACGCGCGCTGTGCCCACTGCAGCCTCAGTAGTGCGTCTGTGGTCTCAGATGCACTTTCCCTTTGCCACTTCCCAGTGTCTGACCAGCCGCACGTGCAGTCACCGGCTGGCCATCAGCTGATTGGCTGTGCTAGTCTCAGCAGCCCTTTAATGCCGGCGTCCAGCGCTCGGCACAAGCAGCACTCACTCGAACCGCATCTTCTTCCCCGCAAAGGCGCCGAGGGCACTTGCCTCTGCCTTGCGCTTCTGACTCGCAGCCCACGACGGGTGCGACGCAGCAACTTCGGCGGCTGCGGGGGGCTGCGCAGGCACCTGTGCCGCCCCACGCCGCTGCCCTCCACTCCCCCCCGCGCCCCTCCCGCGCCCACCGCGCCGAAGCGCATCGCCTCCACGGCCCCGAGAAGCCCCGCGGCCACGAGGAGCCCCCCCGCGGCCACTCGCGGCCCCTCGACCGCCACGCGATGGCGCTGTTGACCGCGCGCCCCGAGCCGACTCCCCACCGGCCGCAATGTGACGAGCGCGCGTGCCATACTTGGCCTCCCACTGTTGCTGGCGCGCGCGCTGACCGGGACGGTTCTTTCGCACGGGCTTTGCTTTCGCCGAGGCACGCGCAGCCGAAGCACGCAGCGAAGGGGTAAAGATGTCGGACTCCTCGCCCACATCGCTCACAGATACGCCGTCGCTGACCGACACATCATCGCTGTAGTCTTCCGTCAGCCGATCAACCGGCTGCTCCGACGAGCCGTCGCCGTCGTCCCCAGACGCAGCGCCTTCGAACCCTCCGTCGACCAACGATGCGTCCTCGCCCTCGCTGCCGACGGCGGAAGAGTGTGCTTCCTCAGACTCGTCGTTCGGCTTCGGTGCATCCTCGCCACGCGCACGAGAGTTTGCATCCTTACTCTTCGCTTTTGTCACGTCGCCCTTCAGCATGGCCCGTAGCTCCGCAATCTTAGTTGCGCACGGTTTCGAGCAGACGAGCCGTTTTTCCGCGCCAACAAACGCAGCGGCGCCCTCTGCCCTTTCCACCATCGCGCCCCACGCGAGCTCAGAAAGCGCTTCCAGCGACACAGCCTTCACAGCAGCCAGCTCCGCCGCCGCCGCATCAACATCCGCCGCCGTCGCGCCATCCTCACGCAATCGCCGCAAAGTGCGGGTCTGCTTGCGCACCTCAAACACGCGCGCCTTCTTCAGAGCCCGCCGCAGATGCGCACGCAGGGCATGCGCGCGACGCCGCTGTCGCTCGGCTGTCAGGCGCTCGAGCTGCTCGTCGGCGCCGGCGTCGCCCGCAGCGTCCCCTCCGCCCCCATCCCCCGCAGCCCTTCGCGCGACGGCCTTCGTTTTGCGCACCTCCGGCTCCAAGCCCTTCTTGGCCTGCAGCACGCTCAGCCGCCAGCGCAGATTATCGCGCTTCATTGTGCCGTGAGAAGAGAGAAGAGGGAGCGAGGGGCGGTATTTCAGGTTGAGTGCGCCATGCGAGTGCTGCCGGTCGTGCACGTGCCAATTCAAATCTGTCCCATCACAGACGCAGTCCGCTCAGTCACCAATTTTTTGCGCACGCATGTTCATCTGCCCACAAACACACCCTTTCACGCTGCGCGCGGTGGTCAGGCGCCCGGCGGAATGGCATCTCCCTCGCACAGGGTCGCCGTGAAACGTACGCTGCTGGACTGCGGTTGCGGCGTGCGTCCGTTCGCCGTCGTTTGTTGGTGCGACCGGTCCCTTGCGGCACTTTCCATTAATACCACGCTATGTCTTTTCTTCCCGCAGTCGCGGCGGTCCCTCTCACCCCTGCGGAGTACGAGGCCTCCGCGTGGCCGACGCTCGCGCGGTTCTTTGTCCGGCACCTTTCCCCGGAATCTGCCACCGCCCCGCCGGCCACTGTGCCCCACGACCGCTGCGTTGAGCTCTACAGGTGGGTCTCCTGCGACAGATGCCGCCCTCGGAGAGGGCGCGATAAGACTCACCCGCACTCGAAGCGGCCATTCTGACGCCTGCTGTTCGTGGCGGTGCGCAGGGTGGTGTACCAATGCTGCAACGACGGCTTTGCGCGCCGTCTTCTGGACGACTTCTTCGCGCTGTGCAACTGCCACTTTGGCGCCATCGCCGAAGCACTCGTGGCGGCGCGGGAGAGCGGGTGCGCCGCTGTTGTTGAGGTGGCCGCAACGCAGACGGCGCGGATGGCGGCACTGGCGGACTGCATCCCCCCCGTTTTCCGATATCTGGTGCGTCTACTGTAGCCCTTCATGCACCGCACACAAGCACACACGCAGCGCAGAGATCGCAGACTCACTCACCATCACCACAAATGCACCACACAAACACGCACACGTACAACACAAGCACGCACGCACGCACACACACACACAAAAAGAATCCACGCACACGCAGAACGCGCGCACATTCGCACTGCGCATACTGCCTGTTACACATATGCTGAGTGACAGCTGGGCAGGATCGCGTGTTCATGCGCCCAAAGCGCGGCACGACTGTCGCGGATGCATTTCGCGCGCAATTTGATGCGTGCGTCTTTGGACGCGCGGGAAACGGCGACGTGCTCTTTGGAATCCTCCGGGCGGCGGGCGCGGGCGCCGCGGACGTTCCCCCGGAACTCGTCAGCGCGTGCGTGCAGAGCCTCTTTCGCATGGAAAAAGGTGCGCTCACGTACATGCGGTGCACACGCCCCCACACATTGTGCGCCCGCATCCCAACATAACACCTTTGATTATTGTCGTAGCGTACGCGCAGCACGCGCCTGCGCTCTTTGCGCAATTGGCGCCGGCAAGCAGCAGCGACGAGACGCGCATGACGTCGCTGTCGCTGGGGCCCGCATCGTACCGCGACATTCAGAAGGCCAGACTGCAGGCTGCGGCGAGCAGCAACAGCCGCAAGCGAAGGCCGTCGTCGCCCGAGCTGCTGGGCGACATGCGTGGGCGCATGTGCGGCGACGAGACATCGCACGCGGACATTCCAGACGACGTATGGCCAGAGGCGCCCGAGGACCTCCCCGCGGCCGCGATGGACGAGGGCTGAGCATGGCATTGATCGGCTTCTCTTTGTTCGGAACACCTCTACCTCTCCTCACCCGTTCCCGCCGTGCGGAGATGCAGCAGACCCTGGCGCGCTGCATCGTGAATGCGCCGCTCCAGCTTCCCTGCGGATTCGAGCGCTGCATGAGTGCGGTCCCCATCGCAAGCGGCGCCTGACCCCCACCCACATATTTTGTGCTGGCCCTTGACTGGGAGCTTGAGGGGCAGGCTCTGCGGATTCTCGCAGACAAAGACATACGGCGATTCGGACTCGCCGTCGCCGTCCGTTTGCTGCGACACGAAACCACGCGTGTCAGCGAGTGCAATGACCTCCAATGCAATACACCGCCTTCGACGTTGCCCACCGACTGCGCATACTCTTCCTGTGTGAGGCAGTCTACCACGTCGACGCAGCCCAAAAGGCACGCAGTGGGGTACTCGGGGAAGGCTAAGTGGGGATCTGCAGGCCGCGACATGAGAGACACTGTCACGCACACAGCACGGCAAGACGGCCATTCACTGCACCCACCGCCCCGCAGCCGCCGGTACTGCTCCTGCACCGCCTCGACGACGTCACCCGTGGGTTCCTTGGCTGCAGCCGCAATCCACAACCTGCCGCGGTGGGACGAGTACCACGTTCGCCCCTGTTCGGCGTCAAGGTGAGATGGGCATACTAGTGCACCGCATCCATCGCGCATACCGCCTCCACACGTGAAGCCGCAGCGGACAAAAGGGCCAACGCACCTCGACCCGCTTGATGCCGTGCACGAGCAGCGATGCCCACGGCTGGTGCATCGACAGACACGCCCCCGTGTCCGCCATCTCATTCAAGAGGCGGTCCTGCACGCGCGCGGTGCCAGATGACGCACTCGCTGGCGCTGTTCGGACGGCCTTTCCCTTCGCGCTGCCGGCATCGCTCTTTTGGCGGACGTACACAGGCGCGGGCATGCTCTCGCCCACGGACCGGGGGTCCACCGTCCCTGCACCCCGCGCGGCCTCCCCCACGAGTATCTCGGCCACCTCGGCAGCGGCAGGCGAGTAGAGGTCCAGGTCGTCGCGGTCCGTCGGGTTGTCCTCCAGAATGCGCCGCCCGGCAAAATCGAGCGTGACGCGCACCTCTTTCCGCGCCTGCGAGGTTTCAGAGGCTCAGCACGCATACAGCGGAATTTGATTTGCCGAAAAACACGCGCAATACGCACCGCTTCGCGTCGCGCGCGCGCGTCCGCCTCATACTGTTTGAGTGCCTTCCGCTGTTCCTCGCTGAGCCAACGGTTTCCGTCCGCCTGAAAATAGTCCGATTCGTCATCATACACGCGCGTTCTTTTCGCGCCAGAGCGCGCGTACTCGAGCAGCCTGTGGGCACGCATATGAGTCGAAGCAAGGGCACACCTACCACACACATACACACACTCACACGCACGCACACACACACGCACACACACACACACACACACACACACACACACACACACACACACACACACACACACACACACACACACACACACCTGTCCCGCAGCGCCTTCGCCCGCTCCAAAGATTCGTCCGTGCCGCCCGCGGGGTCGTCGGCAAAGCTCTTAGTGAGCTTGTCCTTGAGCTTCTGCGACTTGCGCGAATTTCTGTCGATGATCTCCCGCTGCTCGCGCGTGTACACAGGCTCACCGCAGAACATGCACGGCCCCGCGCCCTCCTGTTCGCATACGATGCGACCGCACGACCGGCAGTTGCCGATGAGGCCGTGACGCGACGCCTCGCAGTCGCAGCGCGCGCGCCCGTTACCGGTCCCCTCCACCGCACGCCGACCCTCTTCGCTGTCAACTTCAACGTAGCGCGTTTTCTTCGATCCCTTTTGCTGCTGCTGCTGTTGTTGTTGTTGTTGTTGTGGCTGCTGCGCACCCGTCTGTGCCTTGCTCTTGCCCGCCATGTAGACGACGTCGTCCTTCCCCGGCTTGACATACGCGCGCGCAGACGCCATGCCCGCAGGCACGGCGACGCCCTGCCGCAAGAGCAAACGCCGCTCCAGCTCGCTGCCTATCGACAGCGCATCAGGCGTCCCCCCCAACAGCTCGCGCGCGTGAACACGCAGTTGCTCCACATTCTCAATCGCGACAAGGTGGCGCGCTATCTCCGTGCCATCAAGGCCCATGAGCGCCGAGATCTCGCGCGCACACCAGACCTGCGTGTCCTCTAGTCCCGCCATTCCCGCGTAGAGAAAAGAAATTGTGTCGCTGCCAACTCGTCTTGTTAACGTCAGGATTTAGGTAAGCGGAAGGACCGAAGTTGTGCAAGGGCACGCACGTGATGTCACGCGACTTGTCCGGCGCTGAAACGCTGCACGCGATTGGTCGGCTGCACGTGCCGCTCTCGCTTGACATCATCCATCCAGCACACAACCCCCAACAAAACGCGCAGCGCTACATCAGAAGCGCATTGCAAGGCAGAAAGTGTGGAAGACAGCGGCGAGGCATAGAGAGCGATGACAATGACGGACGCCGCGAACGGCGGCGCACACGCGCACTGCCACTATGGGCAGCCGCATGTCAAGACGTCGTTTCCGAAGAGCAAAATCAAGGTCCTTCTTCTCGAGAACATAAACACGCTCGCCATCAACATCCTCAAGTCCGAGGGGTTTGTGGTGGGTGGCATCGGTGCGGATGCACTGCGGCTGGTTGTGACTCTCTGACCCGTGTGGCGGCGCAGGTGGAGGCCGTCAAGGGCGCGCTTTCCGAGGACGAGCTCAAGGAGCGCATCAAGGGCGTCCATGCCATTGGGATTCGGTGGGTGGAAGCAGTGTCACCACGTCGCATGTCCCTGTGCTGACGTGGGCTGCGCAGGAGCAAGTCGCAGATCACGGAGGCCGTGCTGCAGCACGCCGACCGACTGCTCGCCATCGGCTGCTTCTGCATCGGCACCGACCAAGTGGATCTCGGCGCGGCGGAGCGCAAGGGGGTGGGTGCATCGTATTGCGCCGTGCCGCACACGACCGTGCCGCTGACAGGGCCATGCTGCGCAGATTCCCGTGTTCAATTCTCCATTCATGAACAGCCGAAGCGTCGGTGAGTGCGGCTGTCGTTGTGCTTTTGTGTCTGTGTCTGGCATTAGAGTGGAGTCGATGAACACGCCTGTAATTTAAGCTGATCTGACGTGTGTCTGACATTGCATTTTCATCGCAGCCGAGCTCATGATTGCGGAAATCATCATGCTGTCACGGCAACTGGGCGACCGCAACAAGGAGATGCACAGGGGCGAGTGGAACAAGGTATGCGCGAGTGCGACACGTGCGGCTGGCTGGTGCGAGAAGGTAATTTGCCCCCCCCCCCCCAAAAGGTGTCTGCAAACTGCCACGAGGTGCGCGGCAAGACGCTGGGCATTGTCGGCTACGGGCACATTGGCTCGCAGCTGTCGGTGCTCGCGGAGTCCCTCGGCATGAAGGTGCTCTTCTTCGACATTGTCAATGTCATGCCCCTCGGCAACAGCCGCCCCGTCGCCTCCCTCAACGAGCTCCTCGCATCCGCCGACTTTGTCTCGCTGCACGTGCCGGACACGCCCGAGACGGTCGGGATGATTGGGGCGGCGCAGATTGCGCAGATGCGCCCTGGCACGTACCTCATCAACGCGAGCCGCGGGAAGGTGGTCGACATCGAGGCACTCCGCGCGGCGCTCATGTCGGGGCACCTCGCCGGCGCGGCGGTGGACGTGTATCCCACGGAGCCCCGCAACAACTGCAAGGACTGGGCGTCGCCGCTGGTCGGCTGCCCGAACACGATCCTCACGCCCCACATTGGTACGTTGTTTTGGGGGCGTTTGTGTGCTGCGCTGGGCTGCATGCTCACGTCGCGCACACTGCAGGCGGGTCGACGGAAGAGGCGCAAGAGAAGATTGGCGAGGAAGTGGCGCAGAAGCTTGTCAAGCTGATCAACATTGGCAGCACGCACGGCGCCGTCAATTTCCCCAACGTCGAGATTCCCTACGTGAAGGACTCGCACCGCATCCTCAACACGCACAAGAACGTGCCCGGTGTGCTGAAGGTGGGCGCACGCACATGCCATGCATCAACGCATACGCAGTCCTTCAGCACACGCACACGCCATGCACGCACACGCCATGCATCAACGCCTACGCAGTCCTTCCGCACACGCACATGCCATGCATCAACGCATACGCAACATCGCTCACCGATTGCGACCCGCAGCAAATCAACGGCATCCTGGGCGACTTCAACATTGTGCGGCAGTGGCTCGACACGACGCAGAACATTGGTTACCTCGTGATTGACGTTGAGCGAAATGCCTCGCGGGACATCAAGGAGTCGATATCCCGTCTGGACACGAGCATACGCACGCGCATTCTCTACTAGGCAACGTGGCCTGCTAATACAGGTGACACCGAGGATTACATTATATATGCGCGCGTGTATTGAGCGTCGCGGCGGCGAGTCACTTCAGACTGCCGCACCCTCGCACCCAATCGCTCATCGCTGGCGGACATTGCCGTCGACCATCATGCGGCCCTCGGCGCGCCCAATCGCCTCCTGCATCTGGCTGTTCATGGCCACGAGGTGGCGGATGTACTGCGCGGCCTTGCGCAGCGTCTCTCCCTTGCTGTTGTAGATGCTCTTCTCGCCAAACGACTCCGGAACAAGACCTGCGGACGAGGCCGTTCGAAGTTGTTAACGCGCGGCCCATATTTTTCTCCTTCAACGACATACGCAAAGAAGGGATCATACTCACCACCAAGTTCAATAATACGCTCGTTGATGTTGTCGCGGCGGCGGCGCTCGACGGCGTTGTGGCTGTCGCGGCGGCGCTGTCGGCGCGGCCCCGTTGTCATGGGGAACGGCTTGACATCAGTCGATTCCGGGGCACCGGGCCACGCGCCGTTCGACGGCAGGGAACCGGGGACGACGAACGAGTCCACGGCCATGGGCTCCCATCCGCTGAAGGTCGCTGGCAGGGACCGCGAGATGTGCAAGTCCGACATGTCGGCCTCGGGCGAGTCGGGGTCCGAGCTGCTTGGCGAGTGGGGCGCCTCCTGCGCAAAGGCGGCAAGGATGCCGTCGAAGAGCTGGCTGTCGTCGGCGCTGTCGAGGGTGAGCAGGTCGTCGAGGGGCTCGGTCTTGAAGACGACGCCGCCGTCGTGCTGGGCGTCGACGTGGGGCACCGGCACGGACGGGACGAGGGGCTTGATCGGCCGCCGCGAGCCGACCGAGGCGCTGCGGCACCGGGCGGGGCGGGCGCAGTTGACCATTTTGTTGACGCGAGTCTGCAGGGTGGCACGGCCTTTCGACTGTGAGTTAACAAGCGGTGCCACTTGGCCCTTGCCGGATGTCCTCAGGCTGTGGTGCCCAGCACAGTCTTGCGGTATTTGCACTGCCACCACGAGACGCGCTTGCACGAGATCGCCACGCGGTCGTGCTTCGATGACTTCTGCGTGCGTCTCCGTGGGTTCCGCAGGGGATGGGCAGAGTGGCTTCTGGAACGGCCCCCGCGGACAAGTGGCTGCGCAGTGTGACTCAGCCTTCTCGCCATGTGCGCGCTACTCAAAATAGCCCACCGGCCCCTTTAATTTGAGAAAACCGCAAATTTTTGCAAGAAACGGCGGATGCTCAGTCTGCAATTAGCTACGTCATTAAGTGGCTGTGAACGGCTGTGCGCCAATTAGAGGCGACCGCAATTGAGAATGGGCCAATCAGAAGCGACAGATGTTGGGCTGCGCTCGCGCTGCACGCTGATTGGGCCTTCCCGTTGCCCCATACCCGACGGAAGGCACGTGACTGGTGACATGTCACAGGTAACATTGCTCAAAGCGAAGTGGTGTGTGTGTCAACACAACAAACGTACATTGCACGTAGCACTTCACTGAATTCAGTATTCTGCTCTCATATGGGCCACCTTTTTTCTTACAGTTTTCATCTCCCCCCACAAATATGTGCGGGGCAATGGGAATGGAGCCGGAACTGTTGTGTCGGATTACAAACGGGGGCGCGTTGAGACTGATTGTGAGGCAGCCGATCAAGAGACGCCATCATGCGCTGCGACATTTCGTTGACGACGTTGGTCACAATCTCTATGTGGCCGCTGACCCGTCAAAATAAAAATATGATCTCGCGCGCTATGCAAAATTCGATGTGGCATCAGTCGAAGACGAGCCTCATTCTACGTCAGAAATTAGGGACGCGAGTCAGCGTGCATGCCGGCGCGCTAGAGAGTCAGCATATACATGCTCGAGAGTCAGCATATGCGACTGCATTAAGAGCGATCGAATGTGGAACGTACCCTTTCGTTTTGTGTGGCTCTGATGCGATTCCACATCAGAACTTGCATTGATGCGGTAACCCAGCACGGTCGAACGGCATCGCCACTACCCTCCATTCCGGGCACGCGAGTCCTGGATGCCCTGCTCGCTTGCCGCACTTTGCCAGGCGGCGCTCGACGGCTTCAGCTGTCATCGTCAGATGTCGAAGGCTAATGCTGACGACGACTGCTGCCCCACAAAATCCACATAATTCGTGACCCCCCTTTTCCTCGGCAATGCGTCCCTATTTCGTCAAACGAGGACGCACAACCAAGCTGAGATTTTGCATAAACGATGCTGAAATGACTTCGAATCGTACGTTTTAAGGCTTTGGTCGGTCAAATTGCTCCATGGTGGTGGTCACCAGCGCAAGAAAGTCAAGGAATGAGCCCACAGACACACGCAGAAGACGCTCCTCAGAGGCTGCGAAGTGACTGCAATAGAAAAAATGGACCCTAAGCACAGCACTACACCGTCGAGACGAAGATATTACCACTGGGCATCAACGGAAAATCTCCCCAAAACGTTCGGACATTACCCACGCTATTAGTCGGTTGTCATTCACAGAAAGAGCTTTCGAAACGCCTCCTCTCCGCGGCTCGCGGTCGACCGCGAGGGATCGACACGCTATGTTCGCATAGTGTGCGCTTGGAAATGGCACCTCAATGTGGCTGCATCATCAACCAAGAAGACAGCTGGCATCAGACCAATTACCCGCAATGCCCAATTACCCACAACTCCCCAAGCGCCCAATTACCCACAACTCCCCAAGCGCCCAATTACCCACAACTCCCCAAGCGCCCAATTACCCACAACTCCCCAAGCGCCCAATTACCCACAATTCGCAGGCGCTTGCAGAAGCGGCCATGGCCTCGTCCCCTTCAAGTTTCGATGTTGCCGCCGCGTTTTCAATCGACAGAGGAGTCAGGTAACCCGTACAATTCTTCCGAGATTTCGGCAATAATGTGTTGCTAGGGTCAAGGTGAGCACTTCTTCACTTATTGCCGGAAAATCTACGCCAAGGACGACAGCGGCTCCGTTTTTGTGTCTTCACGCACATTCACCCCGTTCGACAAGCATAGGCGCTCGCGCATGCACTAGCCTGCGGGAAATGCCCTCACGCGGGGTGCATTCCTGACTTGCCCTGGACCCACTGCACGCCCCAAACGACGAGCCGTGTCTGCGCTTGGACCCACCATGGCGGGCTCGGCGGGCTCCGGCAAGCGCAAAGTGTCGCTCCCGCCGCTCGCCGTGTCGCCGGAGCCTGATGATGAGCCCATTTCGCAGGCCATTCCGCGGCGGCTGTCGCGCATCAACCGGCGGCGCCAGTCGTACATTGACTTGGCCGAGAAGGCGGCAGACCTCCTGCAGTACCCGCCGCCTACACGCGGCTCCCTCGGCGGCCCCGATTCCCTCTCGCGCACGCTGTCGCTGAGCCTCATTCCGAACGACGCCGACTGGGAGACGGACTCTGACGAAGACACGTCGCCGAAAGCCCCGCCCATGCGCATCCACAACATCAGCCTGCAGAACCTGCGCGGGAGGGAACGCGGGGGACCACCGCCGCGGCGACGACCCCTCCTGGAGAAATTCATCAGCGCCGTGGAGCATGTGCTGGCGAATCTGCGGCTCATCAAGAGCCTTCCGGAAAACCGCTTCGACACGGAGCCAGACTCGGTGCGCTTATGCACGCGCACGCACGCACGCACGCACACACACACACATACACACACACACACACACAACAAACGCATACAAACTGACGTGCGCGCCTCGCAGCTGCTGGAGATTTTCCGCCGTGCAGTTAAGCACGTCATCATCCTCAACAAGGCGGGCATGAAGGTCAAGAAGGTCTTGCAAAACGGCCGCGAACGTGTCACCCGGGACAGCGAGGGCCTCGCGGAAGACACGCGCACCGACGCGATCGTGTTCAACCTCAATGCCTTCATGGCACAGGTGCGTCCCCGGTGCTTCCTGCGGCGTGGCACGGTGGCGATTGTCTCACATGCTGTTCCCGCAGTTTCAACTGGAGGTGTCGCCCGAAGCGAAGCGCGTGATGATGCGCATGCCGAGCGAGCGCACGGAGCGCGACCTCCGCAAGCTGCACAAGCTCGTGTCGGGGCTCAAGTGCTTTGAAAAGTACTCCAAGTCGGTGCGGCACGAGCTCTGCCGCGTCATCCGCTACGAGAGGTATGTCGCCCACACGCGCCCGTGCGTGCGTGCGTGCGTGGGAGCCACCCCTCACACACCCTCGTCAATCCGCGATTGCAGGCACGAGACTGGGCGCATTGTGATACGGCAGGGGGACGCCGGGCGGTCGTTCTACTTCATTCTCAGCGGCAGCGTGCGCGTCAACGTGAAGGAAACGGATCCGCTGACGGGGCGCTCGTTCACGAAGCAGGTCGACGAGCTGCACAAGGGCGACTCGTTTGGGGTGTGTGCGCGTGTACGCTTCTCTGCGTGCTATCTGGATTCTGTGTGTGAGTGCTGCCTCTGAGTGTCCTGCGTGCTCTGTGCTGCTGTCGCTGATGCTTGCCATCCCCATCGCACGCGTGACCCGCAGGAGCTTGCTTTGCTCAAGAACATCACGCGGCAGGCGACCATCATCTGCAAGGAGCCGACGGAGTTCCTGTCGCTGGACAAGGAGGACTTCCAGGGCATCCTCACCGAGTCGCACAGCCAGGAACTCGAGGAGAAGATCGCCTTTCTCAGGTGCGACAGTGGGTCCCATCCCCACAAAACCGTTGGCGCAAAATCACATGCCAGCTGTTGTTGTTATGTGCGGAGTGCATTCCCATCTCCTGCTGTGCCCCGTGCCTGAGCGCGAAATCCCATACAAAATGTTGTTGTGCAAGTGCATTCCCTTCTTGCCATGCGCTGTGCCCCTGAGATGGAGCATGCGATGCGACTGACGCGCGCTCTCCGCAGGTCGACCGAGCTCATGTCGTCATGGCCTGAGGAGCTGGTGCGCACCGTGTGTGAGACGAGCCAGGTGAAGGATTTCAAGGCGAAATCAGTGCTGCTCCGCACGCATCTCCCCTCGGACTGGCTGTACCTCGTCCGCCGGGGACGCTGCGAGGCCATGAAGGCCGTCGAGACGCGCCGCGGTCACGTGCCACTGCCGCCCGTCGCGCCGCGGGCGGAAGCGCCCGTGGGCCCGTTTATGTCGCCGGAATCCATGCGCCGCTTTCCGCAGTCGCCCGAGAAGACGCCCGCGACGCCGTTCAAGGGTCCCGTGAGCCCGACGAAGGCGCCCCTCAGCCCGCTGAAGGCGCCAACGAGCCCGCTCAAGGTCCCCCAGGGGCCGTTGTCGCCGGAGAAGCAGCGCAAGACAAAGAGTGGCGACGAACTGTCGGGTGACGAGCTGCTGCCGTCGTCGAAAGTGCCGCAGCACGGGCAAACGGTGCGGTGTCCGCGGCGGAAAACGGTCAAGGTCTTTCTTCGCGTCAAGACGTTCTCGGCGGGCGATTTTTTCGTGAGTGGCGAAATGCGAGATGGGATGTTGGCTCTGTGCCATGAGAAATGTCATGGTGACTGACTGACGCTTGGCCGCCGTTGCGCAGAGCGACAACACGGTCGTCAACTTTGGCCGCGATGTGAGCATTGTGAGCTCTGAGCGCATCGAGTGCATTCTCATTTCGAAGGTCGCTTTCTACCGGCGCGCCATGCAAAAGTCGCTCGAGGTGCGCTGTTTCCCTCGCTCGATCGCACGGTTGTCGCTCGTGCGTGTGTGTGTTGCAAGAGGCGACTGCGTGCTCACTAGCTGTTCCCCTTTGGCCTCGTAGATTATCAAGCGCCATTCCCTCGAGGTGCCGTCGGACGAGGACATTCTGCGCTCGTACTGCCAGCAGCGCGACTGGGCCCTCTACAAGCGGCAGGTCATCTCGAGCGTCCTTGCTCGGGCCTCGCAGCACCAGTTCCGATGATGCTACCGCCCCTGCATTCGCGTGCGGCCGCGTGCGCCACAATCGCCTTGCGTTGTCTCGCTTTTATATAGCACTGCCTGTCACAGCAAAGCCCCGCTTGAATTTGGCCGTCCTCTTGTTGTCTGCGCTTTTATGGCACTGAGTGTCACAGCAAACCCCCTTTTGTATTTGGCCGTCCTTGTCCCTTCTTACTCCTCGCGCTGCACGCTGGCGGCGCGCTCCGACTCGACCTCGATGACGCGCGACACGAGGGCGTCGCGTTCGATGATCCCCGCCGACTCGACATTGCTCTCCTGGAGGAGGCGCTTGAGGTCCTTGATGGCCATCTGCGACAGCTCCTCCCGCGTGTGCAGCTTGAGGGGCGCCGCGCGCGCCTGCTTCTCGCTCTGCAGCTGCTGCGCGTGGTGCATCGACGCAATCTGCGCGGCGCACGAGTCACTTTGTGGAAAACAACTACAACCAGGCAACATAGACAATGCTTCGTTCATGAGCATCACAGCAGCGCGCCCGTCGCACCTTGGAAAGGGTCGGCTCGAACGTTGGGTCCATCGGGTGTCCGGACCAGCGCACAACGCCCTCGGCGTCGATGATGAAGGCGTGCGGAATGCCCCGCGCGCCGGCACGCTGCATCAGCGCCGCGTACGCCTGCAGCTGCGCGTCAACGGCCACCGTGTACTCCATCTTGTTCGCCATGAGGCGCACGAAACGCTCTGCCGCCTGCGAGACACGACAAACGCCGATTGGCAGGTGAGCAGATCGCACAATTGACAGGGCACGGCTCAGCCGCTCCGCACCGTCCTGTCCTCGTTTGTGATGCCAACAAACGTGACGCCCTTCGTGCGGTACTTGTGCTGCAGCCCGGAGAGGTGCGGTATGGACGAGCGGCACGGCGGGCACCTGCATGAGCACCGACAGGCGCGTCAGCAAAGCACGATTGCAGAGAGTCACGCAAGCAGCGGGATGCATAGCCCACCAAGTCGCCCAAAATTCAGCCACGACGATCTTGCCAGGGCACGGAATATCAATGGGGTCGCCGCGGACGAAGTCGAGGCCCTTGATGGCCGCGCAGTGGGAACCGACAGCCATGATGAACGTGTATCGTCACTGTGTGTGTGTGTGTGTGTGTGTGTGTGTGCGAGCTTGAAAGGCGATAGGAATCCGAAGCTCTTCTTCGCAGGTTATGCCGAATGTATATACGCGTGAGAGTGTGCAGATGCATGCTCACAAGCGCTATTGTTGCGCAATCGGAGCGCCGGCTGCCACCCTGCGTGCTCATGGAATGTGCGGAATGGACGCACGCCTACGTGCACACAACACGTGCGACACAACGAAGCGCACCGAGCACGCACCAGCCGCGCTCCCACGCAAGGGCGCATGCTCGCACACACACACGAAAACATGCAGGCACACGCGCTCACAACAACCGTAGAGCACAACACACGCAGCCGACTCCACTTGCCAACGCGAAGGAATTTCACAACAAATTTCGGTCCGCGACCGCCTCATTATTAACACCGGCAGAGTGCACACCCCTCGAGAACGCCGCTTGCGTCCCGAGATGTATAAACCGCAAACGCCACGCGCACTTGCAACAGACTGCCGCACTTGCGCACCATACCGAGGGACTAGACGACTTTCCAAGTCCGTTGGAAGATGCGCGTATTGAGGCACAGCTGGGCAGTGACAGCGTCAGAACAGACGAAGCAAACGCGCAGTGAGAGCAACACATGGCCATTCAACCGCTTCTGTGGAGTGTTTGCGCGCAAGGCACAAGATGGCTCTTGCACGACGTGAGTGAGTGAGTGTGTGTGTGTGTGTGCGAGCAACCCAAAAATGCCGATTGGCTGTTCCAGGGGCGGCCGTGCGCGCTAATTTGGAAATGGGCAAAAACAGGCGCAGAAAGGCCGTTCTCAATTCACGACCCACGGGCGTTGCACTTGGATGAGATCACACACACGCACACACACACGGCGCACGAAACACGCAAAATTACCCTCCCTCTGCCGCGCCCATTCGCGCCACTTGCCACCGCTGTGTGCCGCTGTCTCAACGTGCCGCTCTCTGTGCTCAACCCTGGAACGGACGCGCCAGTCTCGCTCGCGCTACACAAGCGCAGACGGCCGATTTAGCCGACCGTTCACGACGTCACCCTTTTTCTGATCTCTCACACGTCTGTGCGCCGGCGAGTGCGCTTGCTCATGATCGCGCCCTGATAGACGGCGCACGTGGCGGGCATGCCGCCGCCTGCGTATCCGCCGGGCCGTCCGCCGCCCCGCGAGATGGTTAGCGCGACGCCCCGTCCCTATGCATTTCTGGATGGCGTGCCGGTCGCGCGCCACTCGGTCGGGGATGCACCGGCAGTCAAGGTACACCTTGTCCCTCTCGCTCTTGTGAGAGTGAATGGATTGCGGCGGAGTTAGAATTCGCTGCGTTGGCCTCGTTAGAATTCGCTGCGTTGGCCTCTTGTTTCGTCGTGTCTAAGGCTCTGTGTGTTGCAGGCGACGGCCGCGAAAGTGTTATCGGATGTGCCGCAACCGGTAGCGAGCACGCTATTTCAGGTGCGTGCACTGCACTCATCTCACTCTCGTTGCTCCTGGTGTGGGCTGTATGCTGATGCGGCGTGCTGCAGTATGACTTTGGGTTTGAGCGCAAAGTGGTGACGGCCGCTGCGGCGCGGCGCGAGGAACTGCAACGCCAGGAGGAAGAGCTCGCGCGACGACGTGCGGCTGAGGAAGAGGCGAAGCGCATGGCAGCGGAGAAGGAGGCTCAGGAGAAGGCAGAGAAGGAGCGTGAGAGGGAGCGGGAGAGGGAGCGGGAGCGGGCGGCCGCACCCGCCGCCGCGCCGCCCCCGAGCAGCACGCTCCTGACGCCGTCTGCGATTGCGGGAGGGGGGGATGGCGCGGGGCAGGTGTCTTCGCTGCCCGTTCCAAAGCGCCCCCCACGGCCGTCGAATGGCCGGCGGAGCGACCTTGCCGAGTTTGAGGGCAACGGCGACACGCCCTTTGAGGCCGTGGAGCTTCAGACCATCAACGACCTTGCCGAGCTGCGCGCGCTGCTCGGAGACGGCGGACGCGCCACTGCCGACGCATCGCCCACGACAAGCGCGTCGGCGGGCGACAACGACGACGCGGAAATGGGCGACTTTGTGCAGGCCGAGAAGCCGCGTCCCGCCCCGCGACCGCGCCCGTTCCCTCCCGGCAGCCGCGGTGGCAGCACGGGGGATGCCGGTAGCGAACGCAGCGAAACGCCGCCGCCAATACCCCTCCCGCCCAAGTCGGCCGCTGTGCGCGAACGCGCGGCGTCGCTGAGCAAGCCGCCCCCACTACCACCGCGCCTCATCTCACCCGAGGCCTCGCCGGGGTTCAAGGCGCCTGACATGGCGTGGGGTGCGCCTCCCCCTGCCCAGCGGCCTTCGCACGAACGCACGGACGGTGTTGGTGCGCGCGGTGCGGCGCCCCCGCATGCACCGGCGCACGCGCAAACGGTGGAAGTGCCGCCGCCTCGGCCGCCTCGCCGTATGGAGGGCAGCGCGGACTCGTCTTCGAGTGCAGACTACGTGAACGATAGGAGGCCGAGTGGCGCCGTTGCGACCCCCTTTGCGGCTGCTGGTCGCGTTCCAGAACGCCGCACCACGGGGGCAGCTGACGAGCGGGCAGCGCCCATCCCAAGCAGAGGGGGCGCTGCGCCGCCACCCGTGCAGCGTCCGCACTATCCTGCGCCGTACGCGAGCGACCCGCGACCGCGCATGGCCGCGTCGGTGAGTGGAGTGAGTGCTGTCCTCTGCAGCCAATCGTCTGTTGACGAAAGCTGTTTGCGCTCCGCAACTGTTGTCTTCGTCCGTTGCTTAGACTGCATTATGTGGAACTGTTTCGCTTTTCTGAGGGTTTGCTTCTGTCACCGGTAGGGCGATGCGGCGGTGGACGCGCTCGTGTCGATGGGATTCCCCGCGGTGCGTGTGCGTAAGGCGCTCGAGGCCAGCAATCGGGACCAAAAGAAGGTGCGTCGTTCCCCATCATTGTAGCAGTGGCAGTCCGCATGCGACCGCGTGACGGGCATCGGCGTGTCTGCATAGCTCGGCGCTGCTGAGAGACAGGGCCCTCACACATTTGCCCATGTCGTGCAGGCCATCGACTTTCTTGTGCTGTACCAGGAGTGTCTCGACATGCGCTACGACGCAGAGTCCGTCGAGACGGCGCTACACTTGTTTGACGTCGATCCCGAGCAGACGCGCAAGTTTCTCGCGTCATGTCGCCGGTTGGCAGAGCTTGGGTTTCCGCCGGACCGCACGCGGGAGGCGCTGCTGCTCGCCGACTGCGACCCCGACGAAGCCCTCGACTTGCTAGTGGCCAACAAAGTGTAGCTGAAATGAAACAGTGTTTGTTGTGACCATGCGCAGCTGCCCATACAGAGAGATGCGCAATGGTGACATACAACGAACGCAATTCATTTCCGGCACGACGCACTGCTGTTGTCATGTTATCACGGGCCATACGGACCATACGGGTGCATACCCGCGCCGTACCCCGCCCCAAAAGGCGCGCCGTAGGGCATGCCCATGTAACCGCGCACACCCATGTGCGGTCGCACGGGCGCCGGCGCAAACGACGGCCACGTGCGCGGCATGAGAGCGGGGTGGCCGTACCCGCCCATTCGGTACCCATCGCCCTCAAACGGCGCAGTGGGCGGATACGCCGAAGCAGCCCGACCAGCGCCCATGTCATCGTCCGGGTTAGCGCCCGCCCCCTCTAGCCGCGCTCCGCCGCCTTCGTGTTCGCCCGTGCCTGCGGGCGCTTCCTCCGCCCTGCGCCCGGGCTCGTCCGCTCGGCGCTCGTACTCCTTGAGAGCGTAGGGATCCGGGTCGCGCGACGGGTCCTCCAGCACGGCGGTCACGGCCCTCACCGCGGCCAGCGTCATGTCCTCGCTCTCCTTATAGCCGGTCGGCACCACAAGACGGTGCCGCGCGACACTCGACTCGTACGCCTTGGCCGTCGTTCGCGCAACAAACACTGGCGCGTGGTGCAACGTGTACTGCGGCATGACACTGTGGCGTGCGAGCGGCGCCTGGAGCAGCGGCGGCGGTTGCGCGGGCGCGGCGTTCGCGGGCGCAGGCGGCCGTGCGGAAATCTGCCGCTTTCCGTCGGGACGCGCCGGTCGAATGGCCTTGTGTCCGCGATCGTCCGAGTCGTCCACGGGCGCGCCGTCGCCCACGCGCAGGGGCCGCGGGCCCTCCGACGCCTTTGGCAGCAGCTGGGGCGGCCCGCGGGGCAGGCCAACACTCTTGCGCTTCCGCCCGCCAGCAGCCGCGTCGTCCGCGGGAGCCTCCGATTCCGGAAAGAGCACATCGGCGGCGGACGGCGCCGGGAGCTGGAAGTCGGCCGGGAACACAGCGCGGAGGTGCGGCCTCACATGGCGGATGATGTTCGCGACGGAATGACGCGTGTATGCGCACGCCTCGACGACGTCCTTTTGCGAGGCAGGGGTCGACAGGGCAAGCAGGGCCACCGTCACCGACGAGATGTTCTTGGCCGGCAGAAAGGGAATCGCGTGGGCGCGGATGGTCGCGTCCACGAGGAAGGGCTTTCGCTCCTCCGGCACGGGCAGCGTGTTGCAGAACGTCTCCGCAAATTCGCGCGAGGGCACGCGGTCCATGTCGATCCCGAGGTGCGTCGCCGCTGCCTTGGCAAGCGTCGACACGCGGTGCTTGGGCAGCCGTCGCCGCGCGCACACATCCTGGTACGTGCACGCGAGGCCGTCTTGCCGGCACGAAATGAAGAGCGCCGCCGTCGCGCTGCTCTGCACGTCGAGTTCGTTCAGCGTGGGGAAGATGCCGTGCCGCTCGCACGCAGTGAAGTGCGCCATCGCGCGCTCCTCCACCTCCCGCGACGCCTTCAGCTCCTCGCAGCTCGCGCGTATGCACGCGAGGGCGGTTGCCACGACCGACTCGGGCACGGCCCTGCGCTCCACGGGGAGGTCCAACCGCAAGTCTGACTTGGGGACGAGCGGCACTTCCTTCGGCCGCGGCCGCTTCACCTCGCGAACGGGAGAGCCGTCTTCGGACGCCTCGGGGCTGTCACGTGGCCGCTGTCGCACAAGGTAGACGCCCGGGGGGTAAATAAGTAAACGCGATCATAGTCCCATCTAAAAAAACACACGAGACACGCAAAGGACTGAAAAGAAGAACGAAGAAGAGGCACCGACACAGCCGCAGAGTGCGCCTCTGACAAAAATTGACAGAAAAGCGCACCTTTTTAGGCCCCGATGACACGGGCGTGGTGACAGTGGCCTTTGCGGGCGTATCGACCTTCGGCGATTGCCCGCCCATCTCCCTCTCGACCTGTTCAAAAGAGCCATTCGCAATTGTCAGACGCACTCTCCGCAGAGATGGAACAAAGCATAACAATATCAACGAGAAGGAGGTGCGCGCAAGCGAACGGCAGTGGGAAGTAAGAGAATAGGCAGAGTCCATCGACGCCAATACAAGGTGCGCTGAGCGACGCCCCACACACCTCATTGTCGCAGACGTCAATGCGGTCGACGATCAAGCAGTCGCCGTCCGTGAAGAGAATGTGGTAGCGGTTCTCGTTGTGCACGGACACGATCGTGCCTGCAGCAAATGTGGCGTCAGCCTCCATCCGTCGCCATCGGAAGGGGATTACGAAAAAGCGAATGCCATGCCACGAATGTGCAAACAAGGGCGCAATGCATGGCACTCGCGTGTACACATGAATGTGCGAACAAGAACACAACGCATGGCACCGGGGCATGCATCTAGTGCGCACGTGTGACGACGCAAGTATCCAGTATGCGTGATATTCTATCAGCTGCTGTCGAGTGTCCGTGTGCATGTCTTGTGTGGGCGTGGTGCTCTTTCGAATCTCGTTCACTTACCCGGATAGAAGCGGCCGTCAACCCATCGCGCGTGCACTTGGTCCCCAGCCTCAAAGTGACGCGAAAACATGCGCTGCACAGTCGAACACATACACACACACACACACACACACACACACACGCGCGTGAACACTTATTCAGTCGCAAGGAACCCCAGCACTCTTCTCGCAGGCCAACAGCACAACCCCCGTTCTCTGGCAAGACTTTCGTCACTCACTTCTCGCACCGCAAGCCGCATAACGCACCTCAATCACCGCGCGCGGCGTGCGCAAGGCCACGGGCGAGTCCTTCCCCATGGCCGCGGGTGGCCCGAGGGCAATCACAGGCACATCCGGCCCCCGCTCTCTTTTGGACCGTCCCTTCGCCGACAGGCGCACGCAAAGTATATGCGACAGAGACGGACGTGTGGCGTCCTGTGCGCTGGGAGATAAGATCGGCAACTCTAATGTCCTTCCGTTCGTGTTGTGGTGGCGCGAAATAAAACAGGCGAACAGGACCGCGCTTCCTCACGTGACCTCGTCACGTGATTTGGCTGAAAGACCCCTGCTTTGCGTTCATTGTCCTTCACTCTCTTCATGACAAACAGCGAGCAGCACCAGTGTGTGCTCAGCATCCATTACTAGGCACGCCAGGCACTGCCGCTGCCACATCCCCAGCTCAGAGGCGGTGGATGACGTCCCTCTCAACAAACGGCGCGAGGTTCCCGAGGTTCGCCCACCACTTGTAGAGGAAGTTGTTGACGATGAGACGGAACCACGGCGTGATGGGGAGGCCCGACTGGTCTGCGGGCGCACGCGAGGGTGTGAGTCGATGCCACCAAGCGGCGGTGTGGTTCATGCCCAGTGTGAGTTGGTGCCATGATGCGACAGAGTGAGCTGGCGCGAGGGTGCGAGTACCACACTGCCGATGACCGGAAAACAAGGCCCCACCGGCCGAGGAGAGGAAGGCCTTGAGCTCGTCCATCGTCACATAGCGAACGCTCTTGACCTCGTTCATGTTGAGGTTGAGTTCGACGTCCTTCTGCACAATAAATATGTAGTCGACTGCGACAGCGCACGAACCATGTCAGTTGTGAATCCCAGGCGGGCGCGGGCACTCGGCACAAGCACTCACTCTCATGCTCGCCCCAAATGTCGTCGCTCACAGCCTTGTAGTGAATGCGCGTGAGGAACTGGAACGCATCAAGCGGCAGCTGCGCTCGACACAGTCAATAGTTAGACGACACTGCGCGGCGAAACGGGCCACCTTTCACTCCAGACGCACCTGCTCCGGCTTGATGCCGAGCTCGTGCTCCAGTTTGCGCTGCGCTGCCCTCTTGGCACCTGCGAAAAGGCAACACGTTACAAACGAATTACTGATACCCATCTCGTACTCAGACAGGGGACTCAGGCGGCAAGCTCTCACCCAGCTGGTCCTTGAGTTCGAGCTCGGGCTTGACGCTGAGCGGGTGGCTGCAGCACGTGTTTGTGTAGTAGCCGGGGAAGGTGATCTTCTCGTCCGAGCGCTGCTGGAGGAGGAGTTCGCCCTTCGTGTTGAAAAGAAACACGCTGAACGCGCGGTGAAGGAGCCCCTGCTCAATGTTCGTCTTGAGATGGCCTGCAGAGAAAGCACACCCGTCAGCTTCCGCCAACAACCAAGACAACATGGCAACAGCATGCACGTCAGCAGCACTCACAGTTCTTCTTTGTGTCCTCGCCGACAGCGTTATCGTCCCTATCGACGACAATGCACATCTCATCGAGCAGCTTGACTTGAGTGTCGTCGTACGTCTTCAGATCAACGGCGACAGAGCCCGCAACGGGCGCTGCAACATCGGCAGTCACCATTCTCGATGTGGCAATTGAGCGAACGCAGTGAAAGGTTCGAGGTCCGTGTGCTACTGCGAGCGTGCCGAGTGTGTTCTTAGCGTGACGGCCCAGCACCCGCGGAAACAGCCTTGCAACGGCAGCTGTGCGCGCGGCCTGCATGCGTGCGAGGAGTGTGCTTGCTGGAGGGAAGGGGACTCACACACGCACATGCCAGCGCACCCTCTTGTGACGACTGTGTCGGTGGTCTGAGCTGCCGCAACCAATCACAACCCTCCCCTGCTCCACATCGGGAGTCACGTGAGATATCGTGAAATATAACCGAGATTTCGGTATCTTGTTACTTGTCACGTGAGGCGACCCACCGAAAAACTCGCCTTGAAACCGAGCTGTGTCAACGGAACTGGACTCCGATTCCCTGCGTTGTGGTGGAGAGATGTCGCGCGAAGTTCCTGCGCGCGGCCGCCGGGGCGTCGAGGACGAGGGGGTGCCTGGCAGTCTTCTTGTCGTCGTGATAGACACGAGCCCCGTGCTGTGGGCGGGCCGCTATGGGGACGACCGGCAGCGCACGAGCAGTGACAGCATTTCCTTTGTCGCGTACATGGAGGCCGTGATGGTGTTTGTCAACGCACACCTCCTCCTCCAGAAGAACAACCACGTCGCCATCATCGCAAACCATTCGGACACGCGCTGCGTGTTTCTCTACGGTGCGGACGACGACGATGCCGCCGGGCCGTCCGTCGGTCTCGCGGGACCCGTCGAGGCGACGGACGGCAAGTACGAACGACTTGCGCGCGTCGATCAGACCGTTAAGGAGCGCCTGGAACGCCTCGCCAGCGAAACGGTGGACGACACCGACCAGAGCGCCGGCGTGTCGCAGCTGTCGCGCGCGCTATGTCGTGCGCTGTGCCACATCAACAGAGTGACATCGCACCTTCCCGCGGGCATTACGCTACAATCTCGAGTGCTTGTCATGACGGTGGCGGCGGATGTGCCAGCGCAGTACGTCATGCTGATGAACTGCATCTTTGCGGCGCAAAAGGGCGGAATTCCCATCGACGCGTGTGTGTTGGCCGCGGCGGACTCGGGGTTCCTCCAACAAGCGGCCGATCTCACGCGCGGCGTATACATGCGTGTGGAAGATGCCCGAAATCTTGTGCAGTATTTATTGGTGGGTACCAGCGGAGTGGTCGTTACCGACTTCTCTTTTCTGATGGTATGGGAAATCTACGCGCAGACCGTGTTTTTACCCGACCAGCGCACGCGGGCGCTCCTTTCGCACCCGCGCCTGCGCGAAGTCGACTATCGCGCGGCGTGCTTTTGCACAGGGCACAAGAACACTATTATTGATACGGGCTACGTCTGCTCTGTCTGCCTGTCGTGTGGGTTTTGCGGCTTGTGCAATGTGCGCGCCCACTGCCACTTTTTCACCCGTGTGTGATGATTGCGCGTGACTGTGTGCTGTTGATGGACTGACGTAGCCCTTTGTGATCGACAGTGTTTTGCAAGAAGACGTCGATTTGCTCCACGTGCAGGTGAGCGCTTGTGAATGTCGTGTTAGCACAGCATGCTTCGACTCCCACCCTCCCCTCTCTTCTAATCCGGTTTCTCTCTCTCTATCTCTCTATCTCTCTCTCTCTCTCTCTCTCTCTCTCTCTCTCTCTCTCT
>CALSCQ010000825.1:0-5000 GCA_943704525.1 Pigoraptor vietnamica
CTCCCCGCCCTCCCCCTGTTCTCCGTAGGCGATGTTCGACAAGGAGCAGACGCAAAACACGATCATGACGTGGGTGCTTCGCGTCGTGGGATGGTTTGTCATGTTCATCGGCGTGTCCATGACAACAAGCATCGTCTACACTGTCGGTGAGTGGACTTTAGCTCACGGATGCGCACGCACGCCACGCTGACACGCATGCACGCACATGCGCACGCACACACATACCCACCCACACATGCACCCGCAATTAGCGCCTCATTTGTCCGTCTCTCACCTCCCTATTCCCAACTACGACCACAAGTCGACTGGATTCCGATCGTCCGTAGCCTCGTCGGCCTCGGCCTGACGACATTCAACTTTATCGTGTCGGTCTCCCTATCCCTTTTTGTCATTGCTGCCGGGTGGATTCGCTACCGCCCGCTCGTCGCCGTCGCGCTCGTTGCGATTGCCGCCGTGCCCATTCTCCTCCAGCACTCGCGCCAGGCACAGCAGACGCCGTCTGGGCGCCCGCAGCAGCCTCCGCCGTACCCAACCAAGGGGGGCTTTCCTATGCCCGAGGCATCGCGCTAGTGCGGCGGACACTGCGCAGTGTGTGTGGCCGTGTGTGCAATACACTGCTACGCAAAGCCCACGTAACACACTGCGTAAGTAGTGACACGAATGTTGGACAAGGATGGCACTTGTCCTCAGCATCCACTTGTAAATCTTTAACACGCAGTAAAGTTCCTCTCGGTTCTCGCTTTTCCTGTAGTGCGCACACGGAAAACCTGCCTCACAACACACATTCACGCGTGTTTGCTTGGATGCACGGAGATGTGAAACTCAAATGGCGTCCCTTCTCGACCTCCACGTCGACGCCCTCGGCGACATCGGCGCATTTCTCCGTTCCGCGACCGCCGCTCTCTCGCGCGCGTGTCACGTGGGCTGCGTCGTGCGGCACTGTCGCTGTGGCCCGACGATGTCGCCGTCAGTATCAAGCGACGCGTGATCCGCGCCATGAGTGTGGATGCGGCCTTTAGTGTGCTCGTGCGCAACACCCTCCTTTTCGGTCCCCTGGCGCCTCTTCCTATTGGCGTCGTGATCGAAGACTGCTGCCGAGCGGAGATCGGGAGGGACAAATGGGCGGTCGGAGCAGCGGCGGAAGGGTTCCCTCGTGTGGGCGGATGCGCCACGTGCGGCGCGAATTCTGATCGCGCCGCGCCCTTTGACATGGCGCTCCGTCGACGGTTTCCACCTCGTGAAAGTCATGCACGTACAGTCCCTGGAGAGCCTGTCGCAGTTTGTGTCCGTCAGCGCCCTCGTGCTTGTGGGCTGTCGTCTGTCGGACGTTTCGTGCCTGGCGCAGAGCACGACTCTCCGCAAGCTATCGCTGTCGGACTGCAACGCTATAGAAACTCTCCCTCGCATTCCGTCCCTTCAACGGGCGGAAATTCGTTTCTGCCCTGCCCTGGCGTCGGTTGATGCGGTGGCACATGCGCGCGCAGTCGTCTTGGTGGGGTGCAGAAACGTGTGCGACGTGAGCTCTCTCGCTGGCGTGCACACAGTCGTGATCGAGCGATGCAGGGGCATCACTGACGTGTCAGCGCTGTTTTTCTCGGCCGCGTGCACACGCTGGTGTTGGACGACTTGACTATTCTTCCGCTACCGGAAGGCGCGCGCGTCCACACGCTCACGCTGGCGCGTGTGCGGCGGGTGGGTGTCGAGCGTGAGGCCGTTTTTCCAGCCCCAACGCCGGACCCAACTGCCGCGGTGGACCTTAGGCGTCTCTCGCTTACGTCGCTGTCCCTCTGCAACCATACACTTCCATCGTTCGGTTGCTCTGGCGGGTCATCATACACCCCTGATGGGTATGCGCCTCGCGACGGCTTCGACGTCCTTGCGGCGGCGGGGATGAGAGCGATTCGCCTTTGCATCGACAACTATAAACTACCAGATCTATCGTGGATGCGCTTCCTTTCGCGAGTGGTCATCGAACTTGATCTCCAGCCCTGGGATTTGTCCTACGAAGGGTCGCTGGCGCCCCTAGCTGCGGTGCCATATGTGACTGTGCGCTGGTGCAACGACGTGTCCGTGTACGGACTGCTCCCCGCCGTCGCCTCTGCGATGCGACAGTCGCCTCTGCGATGCGACAGTCGCCTGCCGATGTCCACGTGCAGCGGCACGGATGTGGCGCGTTGGCCGGTCGTCGGTGGTCCATCGGGAATAATACACTTCGCTTCCGAGACCCTTGCTTTGCGAGAGCCGTTCTCGGGGCGATGGCATCGTTTCCCACGGACGAAGTGGTGGTGCGCGACGGCCTCAGGTCGCTGAGGAAGATGATTGCGCCGAATGTTGCTGGCGCGTTGGGCAGGGAGGACGAATGCCCGTCGGATTGGGTGGAGGCTGCGCGTGCATGTCTCGGACGGGAGAGGATCCGGCCGTCGTGCCGCGGCGGCGCTTTGTCTGCTGTTGGAAGCAATGGGGAGCGCCTACAGTGGACGGACGGACGCTGTCACACGAGAACTGCATGACGCCCTCCCTCTCGATGAGATGGTCCGTACTGGTGTTCGCGCTACGCTTGCGTTTCCGGATGACATCGTCGTTTTGAAGGCTGCGGCAGAGATGATCTATTTTTGCGCCACATTGCCACTTCTCGCCGGCGGCGGCGTGACACCCGTGAGCGCTCCGTCGTGGATGCGACGATGGGCGTCGCTCTCTCACTTCTCCGAAGCGGCTGTGGACATTCGGTACGATCCCTCGTGGGTGCCGACCGCCGCGCGCCTGGCTGTGACGCTGATGCAGCGCTGTCCCTCCGGTCGTTGCGTGCCCACGTCGCAACTTGCGATGGAGCTCCTCGCCACGGTGGCGGACATCGACCATAGCTGCGCGCGCGAATTAGTGGAGGCTGGTGCGCTTGAGCTGCTTTTGGATCGCGCCGCCGCATCTCTCACGGCACCCTATAGTCGCGACGCGGACGTCTCGTGGATTGTTCCTTTGGGTAGGCTCGCACAATACGCGCAGAAAGCCGGTCGCCGCGCCCCCGCTGTCGTGTCGGCGGATCTGATGTTTGACTTGGCACGGCGAGTGTCGCGATGGGCGATTGATGCAGGGGAGGTGTACGGCGGCTTGTTGGAGTTGCTGTCCGCCGGCAAGTTGTTTTTCCCACCGCGTGAGGCGCTCACATGTAACGGCGGAGACCGGCAGGAAGACACCCTCATCGTGGAGGCCGTCCAACACCACCGTTTTGACCCTGACCTGGTTGTTGCTGCCGCGCTTGCGTTTGATTGCAGTCAATTACGCCTCAGCCATGGGAACGTTGTTCTCGCTACACTGTCGACGTACGTCGCGCGAAGCCCTCGGTTGCTGTGGAGCCACGCGGTGGATGTGTTGTCGCGCTGGGTGAAGAGCAACGCGCATCGCTCGTCCAAGACGTATCGTGCACGATGCGCAAGATACGGCTGTTGTTCGCGGGCAGTACAACCCGCCCAGCGGTGGCCGCGCGGGCGGCGGCCACGCTGGACGAACTCGAGAGGACGCTCGGTTGACGTCTCATTTGGCTTCGCGTTTTTGATTACAGCACATTGACAGCGACATTGTTCAGTTGATCACCGACCTGTTATTAAATATGGCCCTGTAGGGTACTGATGCAGGCGCAGTCGCACAGGCGTGAGTTGCGTGTCGATAGGGCAGGCACACTGTTACGATTTGCAGTAAGCAGCTGCGTCCGTGAGCTTTTTTTTCGTCGTAGACCACCAACTTTCCGATCCTATTGTCGGCCAGTGTCCCCACGCTCCGTAGTTTGGTTTGCCTTCGGTGCTTGTGGTTCTTACACTCCTCCCCGTCCCTGTGATTGCAAATTGTTAATCTCTACTCTCGACTGACATGGATGACCCAAACAGATTGCGCATTTATATACAAAACACAGCTTGTGATGTCGCCGGTAAGAAGGTCACTCTGCTCTCTCCGGCACCGCCGATAGAGTCGATGATAGAGTCGATGGCAGCGAGTTTGATAACGCTCCCGACACCACTCATCGCAGCGCATCGCGCGCCTTCCCTTTCCCCTTGACACTCTGAGCATATGGCGAATCCACAACGGCCGCGGGAACAGCATTGCTGCCGCTGCTGAGGCGCCGATCCTCCTCGCCTCCCGAACCGCCCGACGGGCCGGCCACGTCACCCACACTTCGTGACGAGCCGCTTCTCTGCACAGAGCGACCCGACCCGTACCCATCGCCGTCGGTCGACCGCGCCCCGTCGTCCAAAATGCGCCGCTTCTGACGCGTGGGCAGTGGCGAGACAATCTCAATCCAGTCGGCTGTTCGCGGGCTGTGCGTGTGCCGGAATGACGCCAATACGATGACAGCCGCCCCTGCAACGGCCACGAGTGTTGTGACCGCAAAGACGAACGTCGCATCAAGCGAATCGCCCACGGGAAGGGACAAAGCGGTTGCGGCGCTGTCGAAAAGCACGCGTGACCATTCGCCCGCGGACGAAGTCGCCGGCAAGTGAGGAATGTGGACAGGGCCCGCATAGGGAAACGGCGGCACTGGCACGATCGGCGGCAGGGAACAATCGTCACCTACGTAGCAGACAGTCGGACTTAGGGGACATTTAAACGCGCACCCATGTGCACAATCGAAGACACACCAGGACGCGCTGACCCCAGCAGCAGACCTCACCCATGCGCACAATTGATGACAAGCTCACCCACAGCAATAGACCCCACCCATGTGCACAATCGAAGACGCATCGGGACACGCTCACCCACCGCAACAGACACGCACGGAGAGGGGCGCAGGGACAACAATTTCGGCAGGACGTCCATTGTTGGTGGGGCGGTGGTAGCGGACGTGGAATGGAACTGAAACGACAAGCGACCTGCGCGAAAAGTGTAAGCACGCATGTGGGGGGGGGGGGAGGGGAAGGGGATGAAGGAGAGGCAACAGTGAAGGAAGGACGGGTTGAAAATTTCGCGGCACCAACGGCGCAATGCAATGCCCACACACCGCGGCCGTTGAC
>CALSCQ010000825.1:10000-18939 GCA_943704525.1 Pigoraptor vietnamica
ACACAACACGTGAGAGGGGAAAAAAAAAATACGAGAGCGTTGCACAAGCGATCAGCGCGACAAAGTGTTCGCAAGTTGTGCGTGCGCCTTGGAGGGAGAGTGTGGAGCGCACGAGCATACGAGAGCGCACGGCATTTGAGTATGCAGGTTCGATGCGGACCTTCATCAACATGTTGCGCAGTTTTGTTTCGAGCTGGCGCAATTTGGGATCGGACGATGTGACGGTCACGTGGATCTTCGGGGCGTCGGGCGGTTGGTCCTCTGCAAAAAAAAAAAGAGAAAAAGAGACGCGTCCAGAGTGAGTTTTGTGCACTTTCACGCACTCGCAGATACACGTGCAGTGCTATAACATTGCCCTCAGACACATGCGACGCTAGCATGTACATGACCACGCACATGGCCACTTTGCACGTGACAAACACACAAACACACGCACATTCTAACACATAGAATAGATACACTAGCACACGCACATACATAACGATGCGCAATCTCACTCACCCCGCAGAATGTTGATCTCGCTCTGCAACACGCACGCGCGCTGGTTGGCGGCGTCGATCATCGCAGAGAGGCGCGCCTCGTTCGCCTTGAGAGCATCGATTTCGGTCGTTTGCGACGCGCACTGTGTTTCAAGGAACGCAAGCTGCGGGTGAAGAGAGGCCCATTAGCACTGCGTACCCCGAATGGGGTCGTCGCGCACAGTTGCCGGCTATCGCTCATGTCGCCAATCGCACGCGCGCGAGTTTCCACCATGCATGCTCTCTAAAATCGTGTGTGCACGAATAAACAAACCTTCGCCGCGAGTGCCTCCCTCTCCGTCTTGAGCGCCGCAGAGGCCTCTTCGTGCGTCTTCGCTTCCTTCGAAGCTAGCGCCTCCGTCAACTCCACTTCCTCCCTCGCCTGCGACACGCGCAACTTGAGCGCCGCGACTGCCTCGCGCTCCGCCGAGAGCTCGCCGCGGGCGGTGTCCAACAGAGCCCTCAACCTCGCCAGGTCCTCAGACGACGCCTCTCCTTCCCAGCCCTCCGTCTGCGTCACGCGATCGAGCTGCTCGATGGCGAGTCGCACGACGAGCCGCGCCCCTGCGCCCCCCGGGAGGCCCAGCGCGGCCATGTCCCCCTTTTCCGCCGCAGCCTGCAGTTCGGCGGCCAGTGTCGCCAGCACGGAGGCGTCGGCCTTTGCGAGCGCGCGCGGGTGGCTCTTGTCGCGCTTCTCCTTCTTCCTCTTCTCCCGCTTCGCTTTCGTCTCCGCCTTCGGACCCTCCTTGTCTGCGTCGCGCGGCTGCGACCGACCCTCGTCCAGCACGTCCCCGGCACCCACAGACCTGGCACGTGACCTGCCGCCGCGCGCCCCTCCCTTGGCAGTCCCATTCCCATTCGCCTTGAGCGCCGACGCACTCAGGCTCTTGCCGAGGTCGCCGCCTTCGTCTGCAGTCGTATCGTCCCCGGGGGCCGCAAAGCCGCTGTCTTCCATTTCGCCCTTGGGCGGCAGCGGCACTTGCGACGAAACCGTCATCGCACGCCCCCGCTTGGCCCGCGCGGGCGTCGATGACTTGGGCTCCTCCGCCCCTCCTCCATTCTCCATCGTGAGCGCGCTGATCTCGAGGTCGGTGTCGTCCACATGCGCCGGCATTGCGTCGCTGTCGCTGTGCTCTTTCGCGCCGTCGTCGCCGCTGCCGTCAGCATGCGCGTCCTCGCGGTCGTGCCTCGAACCACGTGACCCACTCGACCGCTTCGACCGCTTCGACCCCTTCGAGTCGCGGCTGCGCTTCGAGCCCTTCGACGAGGCATGACTCGCCTTGCTGTCACGTGAGCGGGCGCTCCCCCGCGACGCCTGCGACGCACGGCTGCCCTTGCTGGCGGCCGACGTCGCACTGCCCATACGCTGAACTTCCTCGCCAACTTCCTCGGGGTGACTTTCTTCGGCGTGCGACTCGTCGACGCGACTGTCACCGCCCGTCTCGCTTTCGGCACCGCTCGCAGCCGCACTCCCCTCGTCATCATCACGGCCGTCCACGTGACCGCTCTTCTCCCCTTCGTCCCCCTCCGATTCCGACAGGAAAAAGCTGTCGGGCTCCTTGTGCGCGGGTTTTCCGCCGGCTTTTTCTTCGTCGCCGTCCTCGATGTCTTCGCGCGCCTCCCCGTCGCTTTCCGCATTCTGCGCGCGGTCGGCATCGCCCGCGGCGTCCGCTTCGTTCGCAACATCCGTGTCGTTTGCCGCGTCCGTGTCGTCCTCCTCACTCTCTTCCGACCCATCCTCCCCGTCTGAACCAGAGTCGATAACGGTCCCAAAGGCCGCGCCTAGCAGCTCGAGCACGTGCTGTCCAAACGTGCCCTCCGATACCATGAGAAGGAACTGCTCAAGCGGAACGCCCTCGATCAGTGGGCTCGAATGTGCCGCAGTGCCGTCGGCGAACGACGTGTGCGTGTGCGAGTGCGAGTCGACCGATGCCGAGATGGTCGTCGTGTAGTCGCGACCTTTCGCGCGCACGAGTGCCTCCATTCGCTCGCTCACTCCTGCGATCGCGCCAAGGAGCTGTGCGTGCGCCATCGACGTCATTTCCGAGATGGCCTGGAGCTTTCCCGCCATTTCGTCCGTGCGAGAAGCGAGCCCACCGAGTCCGCTCGTGACGTCGTTGACCATCGCTGTGCGCGTGTCGTGCACCTCTGAAGTGAGGGAGACGATTTGCGCTTGTCTGTTGAATGTGTGTGAATGTGTGCGAGTGCGTTGTGTATGTGTGTGGCGTGTGTGTGTGTGCACGTTTGTACGTATGGAAGAAAGGGAACCGTGCGTGAGCGATGGATGAAGCGCGATGGAGATGTGAACGTACGGGCACGCGAGCATGCAATATAGGAGCACACATCAGTGTACCATTTCGATTTGCGGTATACACACGCGCACAGACGCAACACGCACCTCGCCTCCACTTCCTTGCGGACCTCGTCCGCCAGTCGTGCCGACGCCTCAATTTCCTTCTCGTACTTTGCGAGCCCAATTTCGAGCGTCTTGACAAAGGTGCGCGCCTCCGCCAGTTGCGCGTCCCTCTCCCGCATAGACGCATTCAGCGTGTCGAGGATTGCCTGCCGCCGGGCGATCTCAATCTCGAGGCGCTTGCACTCGTCGCGCGACTTCTCGAGCGACTTGACGGCCTCTGCATTCGCGTCTCCCTTCTCCTTGAGGTTTTCCTCTTGCGCCTGTCACATATATTTAAGGACGTGTTACAATGGCGAAATAATATAAAATTGGCGCTTATACACACTCTGTCCAACACTATGCATACGCAAAATCTCCACAGAGAGATACGTTCCACAGCACAGCAGCCCAGGAAGGGTCGCAAGCACGTGTCCACAGTACATATCAGTGCGCGTTGTTTGTGTGCGTGCGCACGTGCGAGCGTCTCGTCTTCACCTGTATGCGTTCCCTGGCTGCCGCGTGTTCCTCCTTGAGCTGCTGCAGCTGCGACTTGAGATTATCGGCCTGTCGCTTTGCCTTCTCAATCTCGCCCTGCAGCTCCTTCTGGCGCTGCTCGGCCGCCGCGCGCGAAACGAGGCAGCACTTATTCCCCATAGTGGACGCGAGTGCGCCGCACGCACACGCGGCGACGCCCACAAAAGAGGGGCCGTAAGCGGTATGGAGACAGCGTCTCGCTCGTATGTGCTGTGTGTGCCTCTCACACTTCACACGCCAGTCACGCACGCGTCATGGCTGCTGGGAAATTGGCGCGTAAACTCCCCAAAGCGCGAACTGAGGAGTGATGTCAAAAAGGCAGAAGCCACGCCTAGCGCGATTCAAGTTCGCCTCAAGGACGCAAGCAGTGAGGCAGTCGTTCGCAAGAATGCTCTCTGCGGGCACAGCGCATGGCAGATGGCGAGGGAAACGGCGTCGTGTTTGGCTGTGTGAGCGTGTGGAAAGTGCCCGCGTGTTGTGGACATATGATAAGGCCCCTTCGTCCGTAGCAACCACTAGAGTCCGATTGGTGAATGAAAATTCTACACATCTCAAATATTTATTGGAATAAGAAATTCATTCATAAAGTAGAATTTACGATATAAATCAAATTAAATGGGTATACTATAAATAAATCCCGAGATCTCGGCTCGATTTGGCTCAAATATTTTTTTCAAATTTGAATTGGGCTGAACGTGACGGTCACCCATGCAACCCGTGCATACCCGCGCACTCGCTTACATAATCCAACCGACTCGTCCTCCATCGACGCGGGTTGAGCTCACTCCTCACTACAGCAAATAGTCCGACGCCCAGAAAGGGAGCCACCTTCGTGGTAGCGTGAGGATGGTGGCCATTTCTCGCATCATGCCGCGCCCACACACGGCGCCGGCGGGCGGTCGGCCCGCGACGGCGTCGGTGGAGGAGGACGTCGACGTCGGCAGCAACATGATTATTGCCGTGCGTGTGCGACCGATGAACGAGCGCGAGGCGAACAGCCCCTACCGCGAGGTCATCAAGGTGCTCGACCGCAACGTCCTCAGTTTCGATCCGCGCATCGAGAACATCCCGGAACTCGGGGACAGTGGACGCGTGTCGTCTGCCGCGCAGCCCCGCCGTGCGCCTGCAATGGGGCGCCGTGAGAGGGATATCCAGTACGGCTTTGACTGCATCTTTGATGCGGCGGCTACGCAGGAGGAGATATTCGATGGGACGACGCGATTTCTGATTGACGGCGTGCTCAGCGGCTACAATGCCACCGTGTTTGCGTACGGCGCGACGGGCGCCGGCAAGACGTACACGATGCTGGGCACGGAATCGAACCCGGGCGTGATGGTGCTGACCATCCGGGAGCTCTACAGGCGCATGGAGGAAAACCGCGGTGAGAAGAACTTTGACATTGCCGTGTCGTACCTCGAGGTGTATAACGAGACTATCCGCGACCTGCTCGTGCCGGCGTCGGGTCCCCTTGCTCTGCGTGAGGAGCTGGGGAAGCCCGCCGTTGTGGGCGGACTCAGTCTGCACCGCCCTGCGAATGCGGATGAGCTCTACGCGATGTTGCAGGTGCGCAGGGTGTGCATTCTCGCAGGAGTGCCTATCCCGGACGCACGTGTGTGTGTGTGTGTGGGGGGGGGGCTGAAATCTGAGGAACGGTCTCGTATTTTGCACTGTACTTATGTATCACGCCGCCACTTCGCAAAGATATGCGCGTAATCACCCAGTGTGTCGTGTGCGTGTTGTGTTGTGTTCATCTCCGCACTCTATATCCACTCCGCGCTTCAAAGTTCAAGTTTGTTTCTTTTTCTGACCACCGCTCTCGACTTTCGTGTGTCCGTCCCACGCAGTCCGGCAACGAACGCCGCACGCAGCACCCGACGGACGCCAACGCGCAGAGCTCTCGCTCCCACGCCGTCTTCCAAATTCACGTGCGACAGAGGGACCGTACGGCCGACATCAGCTCGGACTACCGAATGGCCAAACTCTCCCTCATCGATCTCGCCGGCTCCGAACGCGCGACCGTGACGACGAACCGCGGGGACCGCCTTCGCGAGGGTGCCAATATCAACAAGTCGCTCCTCGCTCTCGGCAACTGCATCAACGCGCTGGTCGAGCGCAAGGGGAAGGCGAGCCACATTCCTTACCGCGACTCGAAGCTCACGCGCCTGCTCAAGGATTCGCTCGGCGGCAACTGCCGGTCCGTCATGATTGCGAACGTATCGCCCTCTGCGATGAGCTACGAGGACACGCACAACACGCTCAAGTACGCCAACCGCGCCAAGAACATCCAGACGAAGGTCGTCCGAAACGTCGTCAACGTCAACAGCCACATTAGCAAGTACCGCGAAATCATCGAGTCGCAGCGCGCGGAAATTGCCGAGCTGAAGGAGCGCCTCGCACGCGCGCCCTCTGTCCCTCCCACTGGAGCGACCGCCGGCGCAGGCGCTCGCGGGCGAACGCCAAAGTCCGCGTGGGACGACGACACGGCCGCCGCGCGTGCCATCGAGCAGATCTTCGCGGAACGCCTGCAGCTCCGCCGAGAGCTCGCTGAGCTCGACCGGCTGGACCGCGCGGACCACACTGAGATTGCGCGCCGCCGTCGCCAGCACGCGCTTGCCAAGTCGGCGATTGCGGACGAGGAGTGTGCCGGTGAGACGATCCGGAGGCTCGAGAGGGAGAGCGCCGCCTACACCACGTGCCTCCAGGAGAGGGACGCAAAGCGAAAGACGCTTGCGGCGCAGCTCGCCGCGAACGAGGAGCGCGCACAGGCCATTCAGATTCCAGCGCAACTGTCGCACGCGCAGCTGGGAAGCTCCGGCAACTTCACGCCGACGCATTCGTCGCCGTCGGCCCTCCGCGCGCGCGCCGCGATGGCTGAGTGCGAGCGCGCCGAGCTTGAGCTCCGCATGCGCCACATGCGAGCGGCACTCGACGACCACGAGCGCGCTGAGCAGCGTGCCGAGCGCGTCATTGCAGCGCTTGCGTCGGGCATGGTGGCCCAGAGCGAGGCGCTGAAGCGGGCGGCGGAGGAGGCCGGCGCAGAGCCCTCTTCGGTGAAGGATGCGCTGTCTCGCTACGAGGAAATCGTGGCGATGGTGAGCGCGCCCGACGGTCCCTTTTCGGCGTGGCGGTTCTCGAGGGACGCCCCCGCGCCCTATCGCCGTCTGAGCATCGGAGGTTCGAATCCCACTGTGGCCGAGGAGCAAGTGCATTCCAGCTCGTCCGACTCTTCCTCGACGTCCACGGAGGGGCCTGACGAAGAGTCGCACGCGGAGAAGCCGGCGCCCGTCGTCCACAACGGCCACGCACTCAACGCGCAGGGGCCGACGCCGAGCGTCACTGTGGGCGCAAATGGGGCCACATCCACTCAGACGAAGCCGCTCAAGAGCATGATGCGGCGCGCGTCTAACCCCAACCCTCTGCGGGAGTCGAACGCAACGACGGTCGTCGTGAAGGCCGCCGGCAACGTGTCTCCGCCGTCCACGCGCTCGTCCAAGGTGAAGTTTGCGGCGGAGGACGGGTGGACATCTAACCAGCAGCGCATCTCCGCGATCCTCGAAAAACCGCTGTCCGGCGACGCCAACGACGCCCTTGCCGCGCGCCGTGCGTCGTGTGTGGAGCCTTCGGCGAGGTACATGGGACCGACGGCTGCCGCGAAGGCACGCGCCGTGTCGCGACGCGCGTCGGACGACATGACCGTGTCGACGCAGGCCAAGACGATTGTGCTGAACGGTGCGAAGAAGGCGCAGGCGGGCGCTGTGCTGAAGGAGAACGTGCCGGAGAATGCGATGGAAGACGCCGATGCGCCGGCGGGAGAGAAGAGCAGGTGGGTCTGACGTTGTGGTGGCGGCTGTTTGTTTGTGTCTGAGTGTGTGTGTGTGTGTGTGTGTGTGTGTTTAGTGTGCGCATGAAATTGTAATACCGTTTTCGCGTTGACCCGATTGCTGATAGCGTCCCCTTCGACACTACTCTCAGAGTGCAATCGTCCAAGTCGCGCCCAGAGTCCGTCTTCTCCTCACAGTCGAAAGTGTGGCGCTAAGAGATCTTTTGACCCATCGCAAGAGATCACTTTGAGCGTGTTTACCCGCCTCGCCTTTGTCGCCTCTGTCGTCCTCTCTCCCCTCCCAACGTCAACTTTCCCCCCGCGTCGCTAATAATTGCGCTGTTTGCGTGCGTGCGCGCGTGCCAACGTGTTTGAACCATACAAATTCTTCGCAAGCTTCTGCCGCGTGCATTCACACGTAAGCGCACATTCGCTTTTGTGACAAACGAAGAGTGGAGACCATGCTAGACGTGGGAGTATACATTGGGGGGAACTGTTGTTGGCTCAAAAAACAAAGGCGCCTGAAGGAGCTTAGAATCGAACCTGGGAGGGACAAAGAGAACGACAAGCCGTCTTGGAGAGAGATATCGGCTCAGATGCCCTCCGTCTTGACGACCGAGAACTCAAGGCCGTTGCTGCGCAGGCGCTCGACGATGGATGACCCAAAGAGGGCCACAGCCGGGGTGAGAACGCCCGTCTTGTTGGGGAGGCGCGCGCGCTCCTCGTGCAGCGTCATGGCGGCCTGCACGAGCACAATGGGCGTCGCGACGTAGCCGGGCTCTGCGGACGAGCGAGGAGGAGAAGTGAGTGCGAGCAAGCAAGCGAGGGTGCGTTCTTCGTATTGAGTGGGAAAGCAAAATGAGTTATTAAAACGCACGGCGTGAGTCAGTTCTTCATGTTGAGAAGGCAATCTGAGTGACTGAGCGAGGAATGTACGCGGAGAGTGCGTTGCTCGTGTACGTTCAAGTGGGCACATTCCCGCGCTTGCACGAGGCATTGTGCGGCACAGTCGTCCCTTCTGGGTGTTACGCATACGTAACGTGCGGGTGAACGCACCGGGACCGGCAACCTTGGCAGTGATGCGGATGTCGGGCTTCTCGCGAGAGCCCGGCTCGGGGAGGTGCTTGTAGCCCTGCGCAAAGAACGTCTTGGAGAAGGACGTCGTGCGCATTTGCTCGAGCGTGGGACCCTCGTGGGTGAAGAGGCCGTACGAGAACACGCGGGGAAACTGTTATTCGAGAAGAACAAAAGAGGGGGGGGGGGGGGGGGGGGGGGGGGGGGGTCAGTGTGGGATGATACTTCCGAAGGAAGCGACTGTCAACACATCAAACACGCCCATATATGTGCGCACACAATTGAGATTGCGTGCACGGCGCACTTGTGGCCAACACGCACCTTGAGGAGGAGCTTGCGACCCCATCCAAAGCGGGCGAGGAGGGAGAAAATTGTCCCGAAAAAGATAAAGAGGAACGCCGCCTTGCGACCGGGCAGCGTGAAGTACGCGCCATATTGCGCCGGCGTGAGCGTCTTGCTCTCGTGGAAGAAGCGCTGCGACCGCTTGACCTAACGAAAAGAAAGGTGGACGAATCAATAACCGGCGACTCCCACATCACTCATAATCATCTACACACACATGCACAACTGCACCCACCTACCCACCCACCCACCCACC